>ADNK01002289.1:0-10000 GCA_000320545.1 Bigelowiella natans CCMP2755
TTATTTGCCTTTCTGTGCAATCTACCCTATTATTAGAAGCAGGATCCAGTGAGAAAAGTGATAACGTTGAGCTGACAAACATGATATCAGTCTACGATGTTCCTCTTGGCAAAAAAATGCCAGAGGTTATACCTTGCTTCATTGAGGTATTAGTGCAGCAGCAGCAGCAGTAGTAGTATTAGTAGTAGTAATAGTGGTAGTAGTAGTAGTAGTAGTAGTAGTGGTGGTGGTAGTAGTAGTTGTAGTAGTAGTAAATCGAATCATGCTAGTATTTTTTCTCCCATCTATTTTGTGTACCACCACCACCACCACCACCACCACCACCACCACCATCCAACCTCTGAATCGGAAGAAGGAGTAGTAGTAGTAGTAGTTCTCAGAATGTTGGTGCCATTGAGAAAGTGGCAAGAATTATTGTGATGAAGAATATTTTACAACTGCATGATGTGGTTGTATCGTGTGTTCGAAGTTTGGTGATATGTGTTGCATTAGATGATTGATTCATTCATTCATTCATTCATTCATTGATCGGCACATGTGAACGAACAAAAATCTGTGGTGTTCTAGATAAATCACAAGCATAATGATGATGATGATGAGGATGATGATGATGATGGCCACACCCACTGTACTTATATATATATATATATATATATATATATATATATGTTGTTTAGGTTCCCCGTGGGTCGCGTAATAAGTATGAATGGGACAATGAACTGGGTTTTTTGAAGCTTGATAGGGTGCTACACTCTGCGGTGTTTTATCCTCATAACTATGGTAGTACTACTAGTAGTAGCAGTAGAGGAGGTAGTGGTAGCAGTATGCTTGTGGTGGCTGCTGTCAATGGTGGTGGAGGTGGGTTAGAGGAGGCATTGGTGATGCAGATGATGATTCACTGAATGAATGCATGCATGTGTGAGTGTGGGTGTGTGTGTGTGTGTGTGTGTGTGTGTGTTTGCTGCTGCTTATTATTTGTCTACTGTGTGGTGTTGTGTGGTATTTTCATCATCTTCATCATCATCATCCTATATCAGGTTTCTTCCCTCAAACTCTTTGTGGAGATGGAGATCCTTTAGATGTGCTTGTAATGGGTAATACCTACTACTAGTACTAGTAATACATAGCGGTGACAGCATCTAACGATGATGATGATGATGATGATGATGATGATGATGATGGGGTATGATGCAAGAAAAATAATAATGATAATAATGGTGGTTGTGGTGGTATCCAAGAATAGAATTAGTGTCAAGTGGGACTACACAACACAATAAAACATCTGCTACTGCATTTTAACAACACTGTGTGGGTTCTGTTGTCTTGCTCTTAATATGTGCGCTTTCTTCCTTGTAGTATTTATTTATTTGGTTTCAAGTTCCTTTACACATTATATCACATCTAAGGTGCTTAACAACATAACAAACTAACTAGGTGATTTACCTTTGGTACCTGGATCTCTTGTAGACGTACAAACCACACAACACAACACAACCAACATGATAGCTACTACTATATCGAAAGAAGAAGAACAACAACAAGAAGAAGAGAAAACTGTGTACTACTACTTCTGCTACTTCTACTACTACTTCCTCATATTATTAAATATGGGAGTTGTTTAAGAAAGGAGAACGCATCAAACGCATTAAAAATCGATGATGGTTTACATCAAAAAAATATTCATTTCTCCATATCTTATCTCCCTTTTCTTGTATTGATGATGATGATGATTTGCAAACTTGATATAAGAATACATGTGATAATGACAATGGAATTCATTATTCATTATTAACTTCATAGGTACGCCCAATAGCTTACATGGTATTACTAGTACTACTACTACTACTACAGTAGTAGTAGTAGTAGTAGTAGTAATAGTAGCAGTGGTAGCCATATTGCTACTTATCTACTTACTATAATAATGATAATTGTAACAACGCAGGTTACTACTACGATGATATATTAGTCTCGACATATTGTATTTATTGAAACATTAGTCTCGACATATTGTATTTATTGAAACTTAGCAGCAAGAGCATGATGAATGCCTCTTGACTCAAACAAACAATAATAGGATGGTGAGAGGGGGTGTGTGGGGGGGTGTCTTGTCTGAACAGCCGTCTAATAGCTGCAAGGCATGATTATTCTGATTCATTGTATTGATGATACAAGGTTTAAGAAGAATCTTTGTTTGAATAGATTTTGAAATAATAATAAGGTTATGGAAGATGAGAAGGGTATGGATGAAAAAGTGCTGGCAGTAGTTAACAAAGATCCCCATTATGTCGAGGTAGATACGTTCTAATATCATTCCATATGCTCGATAGATCATTGCTGTTACTATTGAATATTTTGGTAATATCATTTGTTAGATGAAGACTCTAAGAGATGTACCAGAGCATGTGTTACGTGAGATTGCTCACTTCTTCCAAACTTACAAGGTGCTATCAATAAATCGTCAGATGCAGCATATCCAACATTCGTAATTATTTATCAACTAAGTACTAAATCATAAGATTTTTCCATCTTTTCTTCTGATGATAATGATGGTGATGATGATGATTATTATTCTTATGCTGCTGTGAGGTCAACGATCGCTAGCTGGCCGTTGCATGAAAAGCATTATTATCAGCAGCAGTCGTAGCAGCAGCGACAGTCTACTAGGATATATAGTTCTGTAACAACTGTCTTCTTCTCCTCCTCCTCCTATTAATATTTTATGCCGACTAAGATGGTGTAGTCAACATTAGAATAATGAATTTATTTACTATCATCTACAACCTTTATTAATACACAGGCATTGGAGAAGAGGAAGTGGGTGAAGGTAGGAGGGTGGAAAGGTACTGCTAGTAGTAGTGCTACTGGTACCTTGCTTGTGTGTTTATTGTTGTGAGGAGGCCCCATGTGGTGATAGCAGCACTAGTACCACCACCACCACAATAGGAGCAATCAAACTTCGAATCATTGTTGATCATTATCTTTATCATCATTGCCTTAATCTTTGTTCCACTGATAATAATAATAAAGGTACCGAAGACACCAAAGACCTTATTGTGGACACTCACAAAACGTAATCAACCTAAAAATAAATTAGAAAATAGCACATTATTGTGCGCTGACTTGTTATATCAGCCACAGCGACGATGACTCAGTGACGGTGTTGCTAATTGCTGTTGCTTTAGTCTGATACAGTGATGTCAGTTGTTGTTGTTGTTGTTGTTGTTATCCCATTTCTCAATGTACCGTCTAATAATAGTACAAGTCTAAACTCTAATGGTTCATATATTATGTATCGTATCCACTGTATTTGTTAATATTGTTTGCCTATTGTTGTTGTCAGCTACAAGGCACAGAGAAAAGATGGACCGATTGAATACGCGGGAAACTAACTAAGCAAAAGCAAAAGTAAAAGCAAAAGCAAAAGCAAGCAACGACGAACATGCTAGTAGGCTGTTCCTAGATTATTCAGAAATAGTCGATATATTTCTTGGTGGGGATCAAACGCAACTATTTGCAAGTAGGTGATTTTTGAAGTGCCATCGTCATTTTATTCTTGGGATATTTTAATTGTTTTATTTTTATAGTGTTTAAGCATGGTTGTGTTCATCCATCCGTTGCTACCACCTCAAAAATATTTATAAGTTCTTCATCCACTATTATTTCTTGCGCTATCATACACGTTTACGACGCAATGAGTGTGTGTTAGCTTGCACATGGTCACTCGCTGATCAAACTGCTGGTGTGCTGTTTGTAGACAAGTAAGCATGTGTTATTGTCTTTGTGTATAGCTTCACCTGCTGCATAATCTTGGTATTGCCAATGATGTGCGACATGTCGCATGTAAATTTTCACCGAGCACGATGTAAAATTTCGTGGGCGTAATTCTCACTGCGACGCCGCAAGCGCAATGTCGTCAATGACTAGAAGACGCATGTGCAGAATCCATCGAGATTTGTTTGTGCACTACTAGATTAGTTCAACCTTGCAACAACAACGCGTGGCAACTTGGACAATGCATGCAAAGACGCGAGGTCCAACTAATCTAGCTAGCTAGATTCTTTGTGTTTGCCATGCCTCTAGTGCCTAGCGATTCATGTGGCATCACGTTGACAAGCCTAGAAATCTAGAAATGCGTACATGCACACACTTATTTTCGATGATCGATGCAGATGGCTGGCTAGCTGACACATGAACAAGATGATCGAGCATTGCAATGAGCACAGTGTGACGACCAATGAACGCTCTCTCGTGGAGGCACATCGTCTAGTACTAGAGTAGATCATGCCATGCTAGCATGCCGTGACGAGCAGTCATTGAGGTAGCAAACATCATGTCTAGCAATTGTGATGATTGTGCACGTGTGTGAATAAGCATGTCTATCATGTGAATACATGCGTGTGCAACACTAGCTAGCTAGAATGAGGTAGTAGACAAGACGTACGGGCGATGAAATTACACAATCTAACAGTTTTGGTCTAGCTCAATGTTGCACTCTTTACATCTACACAATGTTCAATGGTAACAAACCACAGCTGTATGCGTGAAGAAGGTGCTCACATTTGCATGTGCTTTCACTAGTTCATGGAAGCGCGCATGCGAGCATCCATAAAATCTAGACATTTCATCGAAACGTACTATAACGCAATGTTTAAAGAAGTTATACCTTCCAGAGTGAGTGATGATGTGTACTCTACACTGCTTGACACTGACAATTCTTTGTCGTGAGTCACATGTTAACAACCCAACGCACGCAGTCCCATCGAAGCAAATGCATGATATGTAGTTCATTTACGTAAGAAATGCAATCATACGGAAACTTCAACTCTACTCGCAATTGTAATAACTGCATTCCTAATCGCTGCTTCCACCACCTTTGATTTCTGTCACTGAGCTAAATTTCTTAAGTGATCCAAGGTCAATATTTACACGACTCCCCCCTCTTGCTCTTCCTAATACGTTATCATTCACAAATATGGTTTGCTATGTCCCATCCTTTCCAATACTCACAAAACACTCATAATACTCTCTCCCTCTACATGTGTGTGTGTGTGTGTGTGTGTGTGTGTATGAACCAACCTTTTGCCTTTGTGTGTGCGCTGATTTCGTAGCCTTTGTATCCCCAACCCCCACGATGGATTCAGGTTTGGTAATCATGCAACAAGTAATAGTAGGGAAACAACAAGAAAAAGGGCGAAAATAATAATAATAAAGACCTGTTGTTGGGTATTACCATGCAATAATAATTTCTCAGGAAATCAACAACTATGTTTATTTACCTCCCACAGTATTCATTAGCTTCTTAAATTCTTGTGACTGTTTAAAGGAGCCTGATTGTTGTATTGTTGTATGCATGTAGGGATACTCCGTCATTTATAAGAAGAAGAAGAAGAAGAAGAAGAAGAAGAAGAAGAAGAAACAATATGCTCATTTTGGCAGCAGGATCTCTATCATTCTCCCAAATCAACAATATACCCCCTTCCCTTCCTTCCTTTTTGACACTATAAGAATTGGTACAGATAATAAGTAAGTAGCAATGAGGGCATTGCTCTTTGGTGTATATGATCAATTCAGTGTGCTGCTACAACATAAAGTACATTTACTACTACTACTACTACTACTACTACTACCGAGCTTGTCACGTGACAGAAGAGTAACAACCTGAAATGGTATTATCAGAAGTATTGATGATCATTATTGATAATAACCCTTAATCATCATCACATAGTACAGTTTTATTAATTGCATTGCATTCATAATGCAGGTGATGATGACGATGATGATGATGATGATATTAAGTAGTGATTGTAGATTAATAAAATTGTATTATGCTTCTTCTTCTCATAACTTGCCCTTCCTATGCTCGTATCACTATAATGTATATATATATATATATATATATATATATCTAACTCTCACTACAGTAATCGTATTAATCGTAATCATGAACAATCCAGGTTAAATGGTTGATTACTTCGCCTTCTGCTTGGACAAACGTATTAGCGCTTGTTTTGTTGTCTTTTACTTCTTGTAAGACAGCCTTTGCCATTTGAGAAGAAATGTTCACCTGCCTACTTCCTCCTGCATTTGTGTAGTAGTAGTGGTAGTAGTGATAATAATAATCACAATTAGATGACAATGATAAATCACAAGCGCTAAATCCCCTCTAATCCTCTCCCTCATCCTCCTAAAGACTAAATACTTGTTTTTGAAATTACTATCACTAACACACCACCATTCTCAGTACTACTACTACTACTACTACTACAATTTGTTGACCACCTTCTCGAATGTACTTCTCTACCAGATCTTGAGCACGTTTCTATTAATGGTGGGAAAGAAGAAAGTGGTAGCAGTAGTAGTAGTAGTAGTAGTAGTAGTAGTAGTAGTGGCAGTAGTTTTATCATCATTTTCTGTGATTCTTCAATAACGAATCAAACACCAAGGTAGTAGTAACACAGCATATATCCGGTAAGAATTAAGTAAAAATGATGTAGAAGAACATCCACACGCGCGCCGCGCGCGCACACACACACACACACACACATATTCTAATACTGATATCACATCAGCTATCATCACTTCAATAATAATAACAACTATCATCATCACTATCGTTGTTGTTGTTGTTGCCATTGTTACTGCCATCAAATGTTGGAAGATGTAGTGATTATGCTTGCATACTTGTGCATTAGTACAAGATATATTATATTATGTGGTCAATGACCTGAATCATATCCTTATTCTCTCCTTTAGAAGAATCTACTCGATGAATAGAATGATGTGTAAGAAATTATGGATGGTGTGTTAAATGATGATGACTACAACAGAATAAGAAGAGGAAGAAAGTAAAAGCAGTTAGTTGTTGTAGCAGAAGAAGGCGACTAACAAAGAATAACCACTACTAATACTACTAGTAGTAGTAGAACTATTTTTTATTTTCTTATAGTTGTCGTAGTAAAGAAGAAGAAGAAAGAAAAGGATAACTACTACAAATACTACTACTGTAACTATTATTACCCAGACTAAAGACCCATTTTCTAAAGGCCCTTACTTCATGCCAGAATTCTATTGACTAAAAATAGAGGAGGAGGAGTAACATATCACAAGGAGTAATAATGTATCAATTATTTATGTCATCTAGGTTAAAGCTTCTTCTTCCTTCTGTAATAATCAATACTAATAATAATAGTACTACTAATTTGTTTAGATGTTACTTCTTCAGCGTAATGTTTCTCTAAGAATGCAGTGAATAACTCAACCCCTGCAAATATAGCAATAGCAATAGCATTTCACCAAGGAGGAGGGAAGAAGCAACAATTTAAACTGATCAACTATGACGATACTGTATCAACTACCTAGTACTACTTCTACTACTACTACCTTTTGGGTGATACATTATTGATCGTATTTGACACTTTTTCCCCGCAATTTTTAGCTCAACCTTTTGATGCAGGTTAAACATCTAGTCATTTTAGAAACATGTATATCTATTATAATTACTAATTTTTACACTTAAATAACAACTATAAGTGCTATTGTTGATAATAAGAAGGCTAATCATCATAATTATCATCATCATCATCATCTTTCTCATTCTATTATTAATTACATCTGCTAGAGCTTCTGGACGATCTGCAAAAAACCTTTGCACACAGTAATATTCAGGTATTATAACCACAGTATCTCAACGTCGTTGTTGACATTTCTCTTCTCGCATATTCGCCCATTCATATCTACTACTGCTGCTTATTATTCTTACTGCGACTATACTAACATTAAAGAAATAGCTACTACAAGTTCCATTTAGAATATATCTTTGCTGCAACTGCCAATAATATATATATATATATATATATATATATTTACAATGATATACCCTCGAAAACTGTCTTTTGACATGCTCAGTAACACCTGCAATGGAACAATAACGACTACATGTGAAATTTATCATCATCATCACCATCATCATCATCATCATCATTAACATTCGCATAGGCCTAATATGCACACACACACACACACTCACACACACACACACACACACACACAGAGAGAGAGAGAGAGAGAGAGAGAGAGAGATGAGCATAATGCACATCAACCATTATCTGCTACTACCACGCAGGTGTTTATGTACAATTTAAATACAACTAATATTCTGTTGTATTTTAGTATTTTGGTAATACTTCTCCCTCCATCATGATGATGATGATGATGATGATGATGATGATGATGCGTGTTGGTAGGCACCTTTTATATGCTACAACAACAACTAATGCTACTACTCCTACTACTACTACTAATGCTATTATTACTGGTACTGTTACTATAAAGAGGTACCGTTTGTGCTAACGTCACGCATGTTGCCGTACGAGGAGTATCCTGATAAATAAATATAAGCAAATACAAATACAAATACTTGATACAACAAAATAGTTATCACTACACTACAATGCCATCATATACATATATAGTTAGTATCAATTATTAAAATAATCATGCATACAACTGCAATGCCATCAGGTCAATACATAATAATACTACAAACAAAAATAATAATAAATAACACAACTTTGAATATAAGCCAGAATGTATAGACAAATCGATGATAATGAGAACAACTCTCTTATCTCCATCTACAAACTCTCTTACATCATCATCTATTTATATTATTATTCTTTTTCTTGTTCTTTGTTGTCAATAATCTCTCTCTTTCTCTCCACCACACTAATGTAGTACCTCGACAACAAGTGCAACTTCTCCAAAGTAGTTTCCTATTATTATTTATAATAATTGCTGTGGTAGTTGTTGTTATTCTATCATAAAACAAACTACTGCTACTACTACTACTACTACTACTACTACTACTAATACAACGACTTACCTTGCTTCAAGTTGGCGACATGTTTCTTGTCTACTCGCACCGACACCTAATCATCAATATTAATACGTGAATAATATCACAATTGAAGTAGTCATTCCTTCAATATGTAGTAGGTAGGATAAAACTAGTGTGTATTCACTCCTCACTACTAATAACGAACAAGATCAATAAGAAGATGTCTGCCATTCTCATCGATAATATTATCATTGGAGGTGCTGCTACTTTCTATTATCATTATTATTAAATAAACTACCTTGCCAAAAGATATTATGTAGAACCTATCTCCATCATCCCCTTCCTATTTCCAGCCAATCATCATCATCATAATATAAATCATCATCATCATCATCATCATCATCATCATCGTCACACCTTGAAAATGACTTCATTTGCTTCAAACGTTTCAACCTGAAAGATGAGTGATGAAAGAAGAAACAAGAAAGAGAAGAGAACACCAATTTAATAAAAATAATTATAAATAATAATAACAATCAACTGTGTGTGGAGGGGGGGCATGCATTCTCTTCTTGTTGTTCTTCTTCATGCATTCTCTTCTTGTTGTTGTTCTTCTAGTTACCTATTTTCTTTCTTCCTATTACAACACTACTACTACTACTACTACTACTACTACTACATGTACTACTACTAGTATTAAGCGTTGAACAAAGGAAGAGGAGGCATTATGTAGTAGTAGTAGTAGTTGTTGTTGTTGTTGTAGTAGTAGTAGTGGTTGCAATAATGACGGCATTCTTATTTGACAACAACAACAAACAACAAGCAACAAACAACAACTACTGCTGACACAAGTTAGAATCCCTCATTATTCAAATATCCTTCCTCCTTCATCTCCTCCTTACTTTGCATTTCATTGCTAATTCGTGGAATGATTCTTCAGGTATTGCCTGTTTTTAAAGAGGATGATGATGCTGATGATGATTCGATGTAATATAACTGTTGTATTTGTAGTTGTAGTAATAATAATTATAATAATCTTCCTTAGTATTGCTATTACTACTACTGCTACTAATACCACTACCACTACTACTACTGCAACCACTGATCTAATTACATTTCTTTGAATTTTATGCAAGATACTATCATCATCATCATCATCATCAT
>ADNK01002289.1:12500-26729 GCA_000320545.1 Bigelowiella natans CCMP2755
TGAACAACAACAGCAATTACGATGACGACGATGATGATGACGTGTTTTAATGAAATAAGAAAATAACACAACAATTACGATGACGACGATGATGATGACGTGTTAATGAAATAAGAAAATAACACAACAAGCAGCGAAACAACAACGGAGAATATAAACAAAATCTGATGAATGATTATGTGTAAATATATATATATAAATATATATATATATATATATATATATATATTATTACTATATTCCTTCATAAATAATTTGATATCCTCAGATCCTAACTTTAACATGGTAGAGTCCTCCATTGCCTGATTAGTAGTAGTAGTAGTACTATGTTATTGTTGTTACTACTACTACTACTACTACTACTACTACTATGATAATGGTGATAAATGGGAATGACGATATATGATTATGATTAGTACTATTACCAAACATGAGATTTTCTGGATGGGGCCTACTACTATATCTGCTGCTGGTGTGGTGGCTGATGATGATGATGCCGATGATGGACTTGTGCTTGTTAAAGCACTGCTTCTCTTAGACTCAGCATTAAAAAATGATTCTACCCCGAGAAACGACACCGGTGTCTGTTGTTATTAATTTATTATTATTATTCATTAAGTAGATAAAAGACAGACAAAACAACTCCACCACATCGAGCTACTGTCGCATAGATCATCATCACTAATGCATACTTTTATCATTTATATGCTGCTGTTGTATGACTCAAGATAATAACACCTTGCTACTGCTGCTGCTACAAATTATCATCTAACTATCATTAAATGAACCCATCTCTCCCCCCCCCCCCCCTCTCTCTCGCTCTCTCTCTCTCTCTCTCTTTAATAGAATTTCATATCATTTGTGCTTGTGTGTGTGTGTGTGTGTGTGTGTGTGTGTGTGTGTTGCTTGTGCGGCGGTTTTGTCCTCCTCTAAATTGATCATATGCAGTTGTTTTTCTTACTACTAGGTAGTAGTTGCAGTAGTAGTAGTAGTAGTAGTAGTAGTAGTACCATTGCACAGTAGAATATATCAGGGACTGCTTCTTGATTTGCCGCTGACAGAAGATAATAATAATAATAACGAATATATAAACTGACAACTCATACTTCCAATATTACTACTACTATTACTACTTCTTCTTAAAAATTTGATGATTCACCAGCAGCTTGCACCCACAAAAGCAGTTGTTTTATAAAATGGAAAAAAGAAGGAAGGAAGGAGGCCATTAAAACAAACAGCAATACAAGGCAAAACAACAACAACAACAACAACAACAACAAGCCAAATACTATCACAACATTGATAACCGTAAATCATCATCATCATCATTATCATCATCATAATCTTTAGCAGCAGCAGCTTTACCATTACGTGCTGCTTCAGTAGTGTATCGAGCAGGGATATACATTCCTATAGTAGTAATAGTAATAGTAGTAGTAGTAGTAGTAATAAGGAATAAGCATTGCGCATATATACCATTATATACTACTACTATTGCTACTACTACTGCTACTACTACTACTACTACCATTTCACTCACGATATCATATCAATGATGCTTCAAACGGTGTCTTTATATTCTCTCTCTCTCTCTCTCTCTCTCTCTCTCTCTCTCTCTGTCTCTCTCTCTCTCTCTCTGTCTTTCTACAACATCATCTCTATACGATCTAGGATGTAATAACCCATTTTCCCATTCTTCAATAGGAAGAAATTAGTAGTCCTTTCTCCTCGCTTGCAGATCCAGTCTCCTTTTGCATATTTCACTTCTTTGAGAAGCTTTGACAACTTAACCATCTGATGTAGTAGTAGTAGTAGTAGTTAGTGGCAGTGGTAATGTGTTTCCGACATCATGATGATGATGATTTATAGCAATAAATATGAGTCAGTAATTGAAGAAGAAGCACAGGCCATGTAATACTCTACTACTGCAACTACACACACTCTTACTAATATTACTATTGTTGACCGTCTCTGCACTCATGACGAAAGAGAGAGCAGATCTGAGCAGCCCCGCACGAACGAGGGGGGGGGGGGGGGGTAAGGGAAACACATATTACACATAAAAAGAAAGATACTATTAGATTAGATTTGACAACTATTCAACAATTATTATTATCATTATTATCACTATTCTCATTATTTTGTTTTAATTATTATTATTTATAACTTATTTTCATATGATTTGTAGCAGCAGCGGTATAATCCATTGGCATCTATTGTTGTAATAATACTACATACACTATAATTCATTGGCATCTATTGTTGTAATAATACTACATACACTGATAGTCTTATAGTAGTAATAGTATCACAATCATAATCACTGCCTCTTCCTATACAATCTATATCCATCAATATATATATCTACTTACTACCTTTCCACCACATCAGCTTGAGAAAGAGACTTTGCATATGGTTTCAAGGCATTCTACACAACAAATATAACAACACAACAACAATAAAATTTAGTATATTAGAATAAGCTTTTGGTATGATGACGTATGTGTGATCATCATAATCATCATCATCCTCATCATCAGTAGTAGTAGTAGTAGTAGTTGCAGTATTAACACAAAACAAGGAACTACTACCAGCCATCTATTGCATATTTCTGGTGAATTTGCCCTTAAAAGATACCTACAAGAAGAAGAAAGGACAATCTTCTAAATGTAGTTACCACATAGTTACCACATTAAATATTATGATATAATAATGTACATGTATATATATATATATATATATATATATATATATATATGTTGCTTCGACAGTACATAGAAGCAGGTAGATAGAATATGTGGTGTGTTAAAGATACTCATATATTATTGCAAAAAAAGAATGTAAGAAGAAGAAGAAGAAGAAGAAGAAGAAGAAGAAGAAGAAGAAGAAACAGTAGTAGATGTAGTAGTACAATTCTCTTCCACTATGAGAATGATCTTGTACGATTTTTATCGTGAAAGTCTGTATATGAGCACAACAATATGATGTAATAGTTAGGGGATTTATTACAATACTGTTTTTTATTACTTCTTCGTCTAACGTTAAATGTTAGTGTAAATGATAATACTATCTGCATGATGCATGATGCAAAGCAGCATAAAGACATCATAATACAACTGGTAATTATATGATGAAGTATCTATTTGTTTATTAGTACCCTATTTTGCTTGCTTCTCTCATAATGTTCCACCTTCATCATCATCATCATCACCATCATCATCATCGTATCGAATGGATTGTGAAACGAAGAAAGAAAAGGGGAGGGAGGAGGAGAAGAAGACGAAGATGAAAAGAGTATTATGCATGCATATAATGTTCAGTAAGGAGGGGGAAGGGGAGGGAACTAGTAGTATATGTTATCCCATCAGCTGCAATGATACTACTACTAATAATAAGAATAATAATACGTACTTACCATGTGTATCCCATCAGCTGGAATTATACCCTTAGGATCAAGGGAAGTTACACCGTCAAAATAGGCCTAAGAACCAAGAAACGATGATGATGATGAGGAGGAGGAGGAGGAGGAGGAGGAAGAGGAATGAAGATAGGCTAAAACAACTAAACATCGTTAAAGGATGAACCAATAAGACGAGAAGAACAGCACATATACTGGTGGTGGTGGTGGCAGTTGTTACCAAGTGAGCTCCCAGTTTTGTTTCTTCGCTTGTGAGAAATCTAAAGTACCGACGTTGCCATAGCCTATTTATATTATTGTCATCAAGAATCACCATAGTAAGAGAATTAATGCTGAATCAATTAGACTGGCATAGAAAATTAAGTTTACATGCTGCTGCTACCAGGTAGAGTATCAATGAGGAGTGTTTAATGAGCAGCAGTATAAAGCATTATTTTACCAACGCTTTAGTAAATTTGAAGAAGAAGAAGAAGAAGAAGAGGAAGAAGAAGAGAGGTTCAGGTGTGTGTGTGTGTGTGTGTGTGTGTGTGTATGTGTGTGTACATCATCGATGATGGTGATGATGATGGTGATGATGAGGAGAAGCGGGGATGGGGAGTGAGAATGACCCTAGCTTCGACTTTTTTTCTAGCCAACCTTCAATGCCTAATAATAAAATGATAACAACATACAAATATCATTAGTGAATAATAATGGCTATTTCATACATAGTAGTAGTGGTATGGCTATTATTATTGTTATCATGATGAGAATAGAAGATCATAAGAGTAGTAGTACCTTTGTTCGCATCTTGCTTTCGGCCTAATCTAGGGTGAAATCGGTACCGAGGAGAAGCAGCGAAGTTGTCCCTGGACGGTAGTAAGAAAGTAAGTAAGAAAGTAAATAAAGGGGTAGGAGAAAAGAGAAAAGGTAGTAGTGGTAGTAGTAGTAGTGGTAGTAACAATACAAGGACGTGCTTGTGCTGCCTCGAGTAGTCAATTCTTGCAGCAACAAAAGTTGATCCATTTCATCGAATAATACTACTACTACTACTACTACGAGAAGAAGAAGAAGAAGAAGAAGAAGAAGATAATGATGATGATGAAGAAGAAGAAGAAGAAGGTGTCTGTGTACTGTTCCAGAGCTTGCATCCGCCCTTCCAGCATTTTATGTGATTCTCGTAATCGGAAAAACAGATATTTATTCTGTTGGCAATATGAAGAGTAGAGGGGGGTCATTCAACAAGCACAGTGGATTATGATGGGAGAATAAATGCTTAATCACAAGTAGAAAGAAATAAATTAGTTTACACGTTTTATTAGTCTAATAGATGACAGGTCATATTATTCAATATATAATGTACTATTAGAACAAGGAGGAGGAGGAGGAGGAGTAGTGGTAGAAGTAGTGTCTCGATAAATTATGTAGATAGGACAAAGTCACATAGTAGTAACAAAAAGTAGTTACTACCACAAGTACAATATAATAATAATGATGATGATAATACACCAACCACATTAACAAAATTAACAAATATATGGCTTTTAGGAAATTATTCCTTCTCCCATCAACATACATACATACATACATACATACATACACCCTATAGCTAATCACTACTATATCTTCTATATTCTTTATCTTCTCTATAGGTGGTTGGTATTTATTATGTTGTTGCATAGGTTTGGTTTATTTATAATACCACGAATAATAATCTCTGAAGACAATGATATAAGTAGTTTACGAGTACGTTAGTGGTGATGGTGATGATGATGGTGTTCAAAACAAATGGTGTGTGTAGTATAGTAGACACAGCATCCAATTTATTACCAACAAAATCCAATCATGAATAAGAAAAAAAACAAATAGCATATCAGATACTGTATTATCATCATCTTTTTGTTCGTTAGATCTCTTCTTCTATGCAGAGTAGTAGTCCATACTAAATATGTGATTGATGATGGCATTTCATTTCTACTAGTGGACAAACTACCTCAAAGGTGTGGTTTGATGTGACTACATGTTCAATGATACTGCATTCGCAGAGAACTCGGCACTAATCAACACATATTAGATCAGTAATTGCGGTTAAATCAGGGCACCACACATTCCATATTTTACATACATATATTTGTCATAATAGTCTAGAATATTGCCTTTTCTACTGCATCAGTTTCGTCCTTGCCAATTTGGTGCAAAAGCATGTATGTGATCTAAGCATAAACAGATGACGATAGCAGCAGCATGTAGGATCTTGTTAGTAGTTAATTGTGAGCGTATGCCCGAAGTAATAATTGGAGGGCAAGTAGTACTTCGAATTGATTAGGGTTGTTGTTATGTAGGATATATATATATATATATATATATATATATACCAGCTCGTTTGCCACGAAACATCTTGGATATGTCTTCCCATGATACACCTTTGAGAGTGGTAGTAGTAGTAGTAGTAGTAGTAGTAGTAGTTAGTGGTAAAAGAAGGGCGACGATCATCCATGCAAGTAGGAAAAAGAGAATAATAAACAACCCCAAAATGATACTTCCACTGAAAGAATTAAGAGATTCTAATGAAAGTAATGCTTCTACATGATGATTACTAATGATTTTGACACACGGTTTTGATTATTTTGCTTATTTTACTGCAATTCTATCAATTTAAGTTGCTGCACAACTGATGGAGGTGGTATGAACATGATGATTGCGTGACATTCAGTGACAGCACAAAATAGGAGGAATCAATGAATAATCCACGTCTTCGTCATATTCATAATAACCCTGTCTTCGATGCGGATTCCTGGCAGTATCTAAGTTATTTTTACATGATGTAGGGAATGGATGGATGGAAACATTGGTGGTAAGTTTACAACATTGGCTCGTTCGTAGTATTTATACCGTATAGAAATCATCACAAACTAAATTAAGTAAAGTAGATCTTCTCCTTCCTTGACCTGATCAAGAAGGTAGTCTATCTCGAATATTCTGAGTCGCTTCATGTCCGTTAGTACATTCACAGTGAAGCTTAGTAGCCCCTGAATAATGCAGAATCATGTCCGTTAGTATATTCACACTGAAGCATAGTAGCCCCTCAATAATGCAGAAAACAACAACAACAACAACAACAACAACAACAACAACAACAACAACAACAACAACATCAAAGTCTGATTACACACAGCAGCAGCAGCTTCGCAGTACGTTGTTTAGTACACAAAACCACCTCCTTAGCTTTAAAAGCATAAAATATCTGGGTCCCTTTTGTTTATAACAACAAATGAATGATGAGACAAAGGTTTTGTTTATAACAATGAATGATGAGGCAAGGGGAGGACAACTACTCTGCATACAACTGTATCATGATATCGATGATCTTACATTCTCTCATAGAACCCTGCTTTCCCTGCGCCCTTATTACAAGCTTGTACTTCGTTCCTACTTCCAAAGCTAAACAACGATGATGATGAATTTGAATTAGTGGTGAGACATAATAAACATAGTGATGACGACGACAACGACCAAAGAAGTTAGAATAATAATAGGTGCATGAAATGCACCCCCTGGCATGCATGATGCACGACAACACACACAGCGAATTATTTATGAGAATGTATACAGTGACCACTAGGCTCCTTCGAAACAGTATCTCCAGGCTGCAATGCTACTTCCCATCCACGCACTGGCTTTCCGTGCTTTGATAACCAGGCCGTCACAGGTTTGTGAGTATCATTTGTCTAGATCATTGAATAAGGGTATCATCATCATGTATGCCTCGGAAGAAGATGATGTCGAAGAGAAGCAAAATGTCAAAAGAATTTATTTGGCTTGCTTTGCTTACGATTGTGATGCTTTGGCCCATAGCAAAGGTGCTTCGATGTCCTAGCTCGAGGAATGTTTGCCTTTAGTGCAGCCGTTGTTCTTTCTTTCAGGAGAGGGGGGGCTAGCTGCTAGGCGTTTTTGGAGCCGACAAGTTGTTACTTCTAGCAGAATGATCGTGACTTATTTTTATCAGATAAACAACTTAAAATGTTGGAAACAATTCCGCTCACATTTTGTTTGTTGTAATTGTTGCCACTGCTGTTGTCTTTTTAGCATGAAAATCATCAGCAGCATCTTCGATGAAGAAATTTGGTGTGGTGTTGTCTCAAGGCGGATGTGTGCGACAAGCATGCAAAAAAATGGGAATCTTTCTGAACTGACAAAAGCTTTCAAAGACCGATGTGATTCATGACTGTGGTGCAGATTCCAGCAAATGGAGTCACATGAAAACTCATCCTTGACAGCTGATGGGCAATGCGATTGATGAGCAACTGACCAACCAACGTGCAAGCTGGACAGGGTGCAGAAATGTCATCACAGTGATTTTGTCACCAGGCGCTGATTTGAACGGTTTCTTGTGCCCACGGTTTTTGGTGACAATGCGAACTTCAACGTTCAAGTTCAACAACGAAGGGCGCAGGCTTCCACCCACGAAGCGCCCTTCGCCACTGAACAGTGCTGGAGTGGCAACAGAACCTTTCTCGATCGCTCCACTCGTTCACTCGTTTGCAAGAGTGAGTTCAGCTTGCAGGGAGTTCCTCAGTGAAGCTGGTGCTCTGATCAGAGCTTCCAACCGCCTCCACGTGCTCGCTTTCCCCCAGTCCCCTTCGTTGAGCGTGTTCTGTGAACCTTGCCGCGACTCTTTGGTCAAGTGGTCCAGTGGTCCCAATTGGTGTTTGGTTTCGGTTTGGTCTCAGACCGCTCTCGTGTCTTCGTGGCTTCGTTGCCCACTTGGCTGTGTGCACCTGGACACGTTCCCGCCCGTTCGATGGCGGTTGGTTGGCTCACTTGCCTGTCTGCCTGCCTGCCACTGAACGTAATTTGTGGCCTTGCCCGTTGAACACCAAGTCCGTGGACTCGCCCTGCAACGCCTCTTGGTCCAGTGGTGTGTGTGTGTGTGTGTGTGTGTGTTTGTGTGTGTGTGCCCAGGCTCACAAGAAGAACACCACGTTGTGGACAACGTGATGTGACACGCACGCAATGCTGGAATGCATGGCACACGTGACACCACCACGTCCATCATTCGATCACACGTGCACCTGCGCAACACGTCCAGACGTGCTGAAGCGTTTCAGAGTCGCCCACGCTGGCACCCAAGCTAGCAAGCACGTTGAACACTGCTGGCCAGCTGGGTCGGAACAACAAGCCGAAGCCAGCGAACAAAGCCATTCACTCGTGTCATTCGCAAGCAAGAACCAGAGAAGTTTCACTTGGAGGAAAAAGTGCCAGTTGCTCCTGCAATTTTCATCGTGCTAGCGTGGCATGACAATGACCGCTAGATCGGCCATGCGGAGAGTGGAAACTGACAAAAACTTGGCCAATGCGATGCACGATGTGCAACTCCAGAATTGTGTGCGTGCCAGCTCTAGCAGCTGCTGTGTCGATCTGGTCACAGCTGGGTGTGTTCAAGACTTCAAGACCAGTCACACGCCTGGACACCAGCACAGTTGCTGTGCTCGCAAACACGAATGCCGCCATCTTGCCTGCGTTCAACAAAAGCTCAGCTTGCGAGTGATGACAAGGTGCAATGAACGTTCTGGCTAGCTAGCTGAAAGTTCAGCCAAGCTAGCTGTGATGGCTGGCCTGGCTGAACTTTCTAGCCATGCGCACGCATTGCAGTGCAAGTGCATGGACTTGCGCCATCTAGCTGTGCTGCTCATGCTTGCTAGCTTGTTGCAGACTCATCAACGCGAAATTGATCTAGGCCAGTGGGGGGGCAAACTGGCAAATGATGATCGAGTTGGGCAAATCATGACGATGCAAGGTGCAGTGCGATGCATCTCAGTCGATTCTACGCGCTGACGCTGACTGCGATGCGAAATTTGCCCGACGCCACGCAGATTGCAAATGTCATTTTGATGATGCGACGGACAATGCGATTGAATGCAGAGCCTAGAGGAAGCTCACATGCTAGCATGCGAAAATGAAATGCCAACTAGCCAATTGAATCAAATTGACTTGATTCACTGCATGATTGCACAAACAATTTGCAATTTGCCAACGTGTGTGTGTGTGTGTGTGTGTGTGTGTGTGTGACCACAAGTGAATTGGAGGTCTCGCTTGCGTCCGAGATGAATCTTGCAAAACAAAGACGTCAGGAACATTTTCCCAAATTGAAATTGTCCCTCATTGCAACGCTGATGTGTGGGGTTAAAAATTTGTGGCAATTCATTCGATGACTGTTCTGAGAGATGAGGTGCAAGAGATCTGGAAAACCTCAACATTTGCGTAAGAATGTGCTCCATTTCCGCATCATGTTCTCGTGCATGTGTGACAATGGAGAGTTGTGTCTGCAGATGCGATGAGATTGAACCCTGGCGCGCAATGTCCCAAACATCTACCTTCCTGCTCTCGATTTTTCCAAAGTCAAGAAGCAACTTTCTCATCCTCTGCGAAATCCATGAGCGCAAGAATTGCTTTGTTTGCAAGAGTAGCCCACTGTTTCACTGTGGAAATGAATGTCTCCTTCCCGCTTCCATCGTCATCGACTGGAAGTCTCTGCGAAAAAATTTGCCCATCTACATGAATTTGATTCACATTTGCATTTTCCTCCATGGCGTGGTCATCAGTGCCCTCCATGTGAACATTTGGTGCCTTCCAATTCAACAGAACAAAATTTGATGAAACTCATTAACGATCACTTGAGTCTGTTCCATGTAATTTTGAAAATACCTTTACTATCGTATGATTAGAATCATTCACATTTTGCACCATTAAAGAGGGAGGAGGCAAGTCTCGTTCTGCAATTTGAAAGGGGATGGGAGCTTCAGGTTGCAAAACAGCCTCTGGCTCGCCATCGTCGACCGCTTTCGATGTCCACGCCCCATTTGCACATATCATGAACGCAAAGCAAACCAACATACTACGCATTGCTGATCTTAGGTGGGAGGAGGGGTAGGAGATGTGCTAAACTCGATTGCTTCCTGGAAACGTCACTTTATGTAATAGCTTAACTCAGTCGGTAATGCCAATTCCATTCCGCTTTTTTATGAATTCCAGGCGATTTCAGTAAGATTTCCAATGGATTTCTGTAATTTTCATCTGGTTTGTCTGAGTAGAGTAGATACGACGGTTCTTTCCTACAGCATGTACTCTCTTCTCCAGAGAAATACCAATGGGAATGCAGCAGCAGGTGGTCTTGAGTTGAGAGTTGGAAATGTGTTTTATGATGTTGTCGGTTAGTAAATAAATGTCGGAATATGTTGGTATGTAATAAGCATAACACTAATTCCAAGAAACATCTTTCTGGAAAGCAGCAACATCGGTAACCACCACAACAACTGCCACAACAACCGCCACAACAACCACCACAACAACTGCCACAGCAACCGCCACAACAACCGCCACAACAACTGCCACAGCAACCGCCACATTAGATTCGGATCTGGAAAAGGAGAGAGGAAGGAGGAGGAGTGACAGGAGGAGAAGGAAAAGAAGAAGACTCATCATCAATCCTCTGAGGAACAGCATCTATCCATCCATCCATGATGGGAAAGATGACCATTCTCTTGCGCCATGGTTTACTCCCTGGTTTCCCTCCTCTATCTCGCCGTTGTTATCAGCAGCATCATAGTCGGTTTTACTACAATCTTCTTTGTCGTCGGCGGCGCTCTCAACCCTGCTGCTACTGTCCTAGGGAATATAACCTCCATGGTCGCAATTTTTCACGGAGCAGCTTTCAAGGGTAGAACACGTTACCAATGCGTATTGTGTTGTATAAACATTTGTTTACATAGGGTTTCAACGCCTGATGACAAGGCAATTGCATTTGTAGTATCGATTGGGCATGAAAGGTGGTGATACATCGAACAATGTTTTAATAACTTCCTTAGCCGTAGTACCGATGAAAATTGTATGGATATTATCGATAGGAATGTCGCTGAGGGAGTTGTAAAAGCTCTTAAGAGTTCAGGTTCTGTTGCTCAGAAATCATTTTCGAATAATCATTCACTTTCTGTGGGTCAGATTATATATGAGTTGTAGAATGTTCTCATAATATAGTTATTAAAATTATTCATACTAGAGAATCGTCGTTATAACTTATCATATGTGTTTTGCTGATTTTAATAGGAATTTCGGGTGAATCCTTGTTATCTATGGTGAGAACCATGGCTGGCAGATGGGAAGTATGTTGCTAATTGCTTCTTGTAAAATAATAATAATAATAATACACATAATTGGTTAGAAGATTGCTTTTTCAATTCGCTAAAATAATTATGCACATAAAACGACGAGGCATAGTAGTGTAATTTACTGCTTCTGCTGTCGCAGTGGTTGACTATTAGTACTCACGGCCTACTGAATCATTTATTATCTCACACTACTTACTACTACTACTACTACTACTACTACTACTACTACTAGGTAGGGGAGGACGCTGGACTAGAGACTCTCATAGCATCTGTACTACTAGTGATATAATTTTTAACAACAAATAATACAAAACAGCCATAAGTCGACCAACTGGTGGTGATGCAGCAGCAAATAGGAAGAACAAATGAATTATTATTGTGTTTATCAACTTCCAGGTCAGAGAAGAGCTTGCTCGCAGTGAAGGTCTGAGTAACAACACAACTTGGTCAATTCCAATAAAAACCAGCATGGGAGGACAGTAGTTGCTGCTATGTTTGTATTAATTATAGTTAACAGCTTTGTTTCAATACTTCTTTGTCATCTGTGCCTAGTAGAAGACAAAATACGTAGTTCTAGCAAAGTTGATTAAATTATGGATGGAATGTGGAATAAAAGGTAAAAAGGAAATAAAATTTTGGTGTGTGCCTTCGAATGCCTGGGATGAGGAGGTAGTAGTAGTAGTAGTAGTAGTAGTAGTAATAGTAGCTTAAGAGGTGATGAATTTCTTTAGTCGTTTCACCATCGTGATCCATCCTACTAGGCTTCCATAAAAGTTGATGTTTTTTTACCATTTTCATGTTGTTCGCTGCTCACCCTAATGTGTTTTCCTTCTTCCTCATCGATATGCAATATAATCAATAAATAACAGACATGTGTGATAACGAATGATGACGCAAAGGTTGTTCAGCATCTTGGTGGCTTTTTATTAGATTTCTTTCTTTCTCTTGGGGTGGGGTGATAGGTGAAATAATAATAATAATAATAATAATAATAATAATAATACCTAGGTGGATAGATGATGGCTACTACTAACTCTATAGTCCCCAAATCATCTTCTTCCTCTCTCTCTCTCTCTCTCTCTCTCTCTCTCTCTCACACACACACACACACACACACACACACACACACAAACGCATAGTTCTCTGTAACGGCCTTTGAAGGGATGAGCATCACAGGTTGTGGTTGTATAAAATACTATCAAACACACAGCAAAAGAGCCAATATCTCGCGGTTTTTCTAATTTTCGAAGATGGCCAGTTGCAGATTCTCGTTTATTGATATATCGTTAACATTACATATCTGATGTTTTACCTTCTTCTTGGATTTCTGGGCTATTACTTACTTACTTACTTACTACATTAGATGTTGCCAAGTTTGGAAGTGGGGAAAATGCACCGGTCTTGGGAGAATATCTGGATTGTGCGTGCAGGTCATTATTGTCCTAGTAATTCTTGTTTGTCTTGTGTTGCAGATGATGCTATTGCTGTGCAATGTAGACACCGATAACATTTCTTGCATATATAAAATTAATATACACATGCCAACTACTAGTAGTGATAGTAATAAATCGATGAAATAGTGATCTATGAGCGTCTCAAATAACATGGTATCAATTCTTCTTGGGATCTTAATATACATCGTTAGTCTAAATCACAATGTCAAAAGATTTAAGTTTCTGATTTTTTCTTGTATTTTTCCCCGCCAAATGCACGTGTCTTGGGTAGTGGTATTATGGCATGTTCTACATGTCAGGTAGTAATCTTCTTCAACTCTATATATCTGTATATATTGTATCTCTGAGAGGGGTGGTGGGAGAGCTGGGGCACTTTCATTGATGTCATCGTGGATAGTAATTTATCAACCAACACCTTTCAATTAGGAAAGTAGTTCTTTATTTGTGCCAATGAACAAATTTGAAAATCCAAAGAAATAATAGTCAATTGTAACGAATAAAATAACAGGTTGTTGTAGATAAGAAGTGGTTTGACATCGTGGGACATCCTGAGGAAGCAGAGCAGGACATGTTAGATTTGGCCTATAATCCCCAGTAATAATAACATGGCGACCATTTATATTTACGTACCAGTGCTGCATCTGAAATACAGTTATCTATCTGTTCTCAGGGAATCTTCACGTTTGGGGTGTCAGATTGTGCTAGGTTATTAATTCACGTAAAAGCATAAAGCAAACATATTCTTACTAAATGAGGCATATATTTGAATGCATCTGTTAATTAGCGATTTCACATCTCAAATAGGTTCTACCATGGATGGTCTAGTACTAATGTTACCAAAAGGTCGTTGCATGCACAATGATGAATGAATTCAAGTTTTTCTCATTCGTTTGTTGAATAAAATTTTAAACGCAGGTTCAAACAACATGATGGACAACATACCATTTGATGATTAAGTGCTGAGTTGGCCTTACTCGCCATTGTGTCCTGCACACATCGTGAAGTACATCCAATGTGCAGACATAGAGATTTCATCTCAGTGTGATCAACTGCCATGGTGTAGTTTCATGATGATTCATTGGCTACATTGTGATTGCTAGTTCAAGCTAAGAAGTTGGAAATGATCTCAGACTCGTCCATGTTGCTCTCAGCACCTGCTTGCCTGCTGGTCGAAGCACACAATTTGTCACCAATGTGAATGGTACCTGTGTTT
>ADNK01002288.1:0-28694 GCA_000320545.1 Bigelowiella natans CCMP2755
CATATCACTGCTCTACTCTACCATTACTACTGGCCCTACAAGCTAAAAGAGATAAGGACATACCTGCGTGGCTGCAGGTGCTCCAGCTTGAAGGCGGCAGGCGTCGCCACCAAGGAGTCCAGCAAGAGCCGTGCATCTAAGAAAATCAAAGCAAGGAACTTCTTAGATATCGTGCAAATTGATGTTTATAAGTACGATGGCTATCACTACCTTACCTTCGTTGATGTGGCCACTGGAAAGTGCTGGGTTAAAAAGATTATCAAGGTCAACGTTGCTAAGAAGAACAAAGGCTTATATAAGCAGAGGCTTACTAACTGCTACCGTACCTGGGAGTCTGAGCTCCAGGCTATCCCTGATGAAGTTAGCATAAACAAGATACCAAAGAAGTTACATGTGGATAATGAGACCTCTCTTCTACAGCTACCACACCCTAATATTGATGCCTCACCTGTATACTATGCCCAGTCCAACTCCAAGGTAGAGCGACTCCACCGCACCTTGGCCAACCTAAGCAGGATAAATAGCACCACACCAGACAAGATACAAGGGTTAGTAAACGACACCTTCACGTCTGGGGGAGGTATCAAGGATAAGGAGAGGGAAGAAGGCGACGACAACGACGACGATACCGAGAGCGAAGACGAGAAGGTCCCGTACGATGGCCGAGTTCTAAAGGAAGGACAGTATGTTAGGGCCAAGGTAAATCTGAGATCGAGAAATAAACAAGACCCCTTCTGGGGTGGCGTTGCAAAGGTTACCGAGAGGAAGGGGAGGAAGCAGTACTACATCTATGATGGGAACAGGGTCACCTTGCGCCACATCAGTCACCTAAAGAATTATGATATCGGTGAGAAGCTCCTAGAGGATGTTAAAGTAAACCCTACTGTGTGGGAGCGAGCAATGCCTTGTTTAGGACCCCGACCTAAGTTCGATGTGGAATATGGAAACAATAAGGTCAGGGTGAACGACGATTGGCGCATGAAGATTGTCTATCTAGGCTACCCTGGATTACGAAATATGGAGAGGGTAGCTATGAAAATAAAGGACGGAAAATATCAGCTACTCTACCTAGCTGTTCCCGACTTACCCTTTGAGCACTGGTATAAGGTCCTGGGGGACCTTGATGCAGAGGGCTGGTATGGACACGAACCTAAGGACGAAGGTGAGTTCTGGGTAAGCGACAAAGGAGATAAGGTTAGAGAGGAATCTATTACCTGGTGGTTGGTGAAGTTCCGAAAGCGATGAAGGTCTAAGGGAATAAGGAAGGAAGGAAGGAGCAACGTGACTTGGGGGAGGTGTAGCGCGTACCACTACGCGGGCACAAGTCACGTGCGACAACAAAGGGGTTGTCGCGGATATAGAATATAGATAACGTAGATATTAATACAGCATAGGCACGTGGGTTCCGGCGGGACTCATGGCAGCACACCGGAAGTGTGCTGCCCCACGTGCGGCGGCATTCGCGAAAGCTTCGCGAATGATTACGCAGTGCACGATTTAATAAAAATATAATCTTTAATAAAAATAAACACAACTCTTCAAAAGGAAGCAAACGTGCCTTTCCCCCCCCCTGCCTACTTGTGCACGTAGCGCCTCGGCCTGTGAACACCTTACGCGCAACATGTGCACAATGTGCATGCAACACGCTAGCACGTTGCATGTCCATCCATCACAAGTGCACCTTGCATGGACACAGCAATGTGACACATGTGATGTGTACATGACATGTTGCATGTCTATCATGATACATCGCACGCATTGTGGACACATGTCCACCATTGATGCAACCAGCACTGCGACTAGCTAGCTAGCTGGAGCACTGAGCATGCCATGCAGCAGATGTGTTCACTGATCGATGCGAGCGAGCGCTCACACAAAATCAGACTGCACGTTGCAGAGCGTCAGTGATGCTCCCTGGTGGCCTTGAAACTTTTCATCATCAACAAAACGCTTGCATTCAAGTGAACTTGCACATTTATTGCGTAGCGTTGGTCAATATGCATGTTGCGAAGCAAATTTGCGTTGAGACCACGTTGGTTTATAGACCATCATGTAGAGACACGTGTGTATTCATGCAGTGGTCAATGCATAAATTGTATGTCATCGTTGAACAGAATCAACTACACGAAACAACTAAATAAATTGCATCTAAGTGTTTGAGAATAATTAACCCACTTCTCTTACAAGCACCTCTACACGTTGTAAGAATCCTGGTAAACTTATTTCACTCCCAAGCTTATAGCATGGATTACGAACGACATAATCTACATATAACCTATAAAGTTTGCTAAGAACTGCCCTCATATTTTTAGTATCAGGAGGAGTTGATGCAGCGATTCTCAATCCGGATGCAGTTTCCATGTAGTGGAGCTACAATATTAGCATATCAGTACCACTGTTCAAACTCGTATAATATTGATTATGATAGCAATATTGATGATGATAAAAAGATATTGACGAGTCTAAGAAGGGGAGGAAGATGACCATATTTTTAATTTCTATTTAGGAAAACGATAATTCAGTTTTATTCATTGTAATGTATATCTCGAGTATCAGTTCATTCACGAGTTATTAGGATCAACCGATTGATCATCAATATTGCTTCGAAATGACATATGGTATTTCATTGCATATTATCTGTGCTGACTTGTAGGAACAACCAAAACAGTGGGAGAAGAACCTGATATTCCGACGTTTGGAAGAAGTGAATAGGCTCCTTTTCCCATTCTCCTGTCATTCTGTAAATGATTCCCAAATATGTATCATTTTGCTTCTAGTTAGTGTGCTCGGTAATCTTAACAGAAGCAGCTTGTAGCATCAATAGAATCATCACCAAAAGCAACAGCAGCACCACCACCATTACCATCAGCAGCAGCAGCGAAAGACTGACTCTAGGAGTTGTCAATGTTTTTCCTTCATTTTTTGGTTTCAATATTTAAAGGAGATGTGAAAAATTAAACTAATTAGGATGTTCCTTCTCCTCCTCACTCTCCTCCGCTTACTACGTTTTCGGTGTGATCGAATTAACAAAGCTCTTGAGCGTGAAAAGAGTGCCGAACATGTTCTTTTTCTCTATCTCTATGTCTTTTTTGTCCTGAAGGAAGATCGTTTAAAAATCGAATATTTAATGACACGTGTAGGATCAAATAATTACATGTGATCAGATCTCCACCACCACCACTACCCACCTTTTTTTTTTCACTGTTGAAATCCCTCATGTAGAGACAGGTTCCCTCCCTAAGTAGTAATGGTTGCTTAGTCAAAAAGAATAGACATCGATTCAAGCCTTCTTCTTCTTCTTCTTCTTCTTCTTCTTCTCCTCCTCCTCTTTGTCTAATCAGCAACCACTACCTGCTGAAGATGTAGATAGTGTAGATACTAGGCATGATGACGATTGAATGATTTCTGGATGAAGCTTGAAGCAGGAAATCCTTTAACTTCCAGAAATCGATCACGAGTCTCTTTTACTAAGTGCTTTTGCCTTTATTTCTCCTTGACACCGCTCTGCTCTTTTTGTTGCGGGGAACGGTGCTAGGCAACCGTCCTGGGGAAGGGGCTAAGCAGAGTTGTCTCCTTTAAAAAAATACTCTGCAGTATATCATGTCGTACATTTGAAACGTCCTTCCTTTAGGTTGTTCTCCTTATACTTTGTGTACGTTGACGCTGGTGTAAAATGGGTGCTGTTTTACCGGCGTTTCTGATTTAAATGATGCTTCTATTGGAGTTGGTGTTTGCTGCTGCAACATTCTAAGTTCATTTGAGACCTAATAAAGTTTCCTTTCGCAGTCGTCCACAACGGAAAAGCAGGCCTTTATTCAATATTATGAGATATCAATGGATATCGTTCCAATATATTTACAGGGTCTTGCCTGTATTCGGAATAAGCTACTTTATAATTACATCTGAAATCGGAATTCAGAACTATTCGACCAGAAATTCATCCAATTTTTTACTGTAAATGTGTTGTACGAGAACTTCGTTGTAAAAATGGCCTACATTATTGTTGCATCTGCGTTGGCCAAGCTACCTCATAAGACTGAAATATGTGTGAATCGTAAACACAAACCAACCCCAACCTCACTCCTCCCTGCACGCTGAACAGTTGAGCGACATGATGGGGTATGTTCCCTCTCTTCTTCATATTATGATCCGACATTGAATGAACACTGATAACGCTTGCATTAGGTTCCACGGTTTTGCGGTGCTCCTCCTTGGTTTTGTTTTTAGTGTCTCTACTAGCGGTGAGTGGGTTAAGGCAGCAGCACCCGTACATCTCGGCAACGGTGGGAAGGTACCAGAGATTGACGTCAATAATGGCGACTATCAATCGTTCTCTGAATATTCAATCTCATATTTATTTTTAAGAAATAAGAAACAAGTTCGTCTCCCTTTTGTATTATTGTTCTAGTTGGGTGACATGGACACGGACTTCGAGCTAGGTGCCTCTTCGAAGACGTTGTATTTTGATACCAAGTTGGAAGATGCAGTGCAATGGCCAGCAACCGATCATGGTGAAATAGAAGAAGATACTGTCCTGACTATAGGAGGCGAGCGAGCACCTTCAGACGAAAACACTGATACGTCATGGTGGCATTGGAACCAACCTGCAACATGCGAGGTAGTACCGTCAGTAGACAAATACTAGCTTTCAGAAAAGTGGGAAGAAGGGAGGGGGGAGGGAGGCTAGGTATGTGGAAAGATTGAAAAGGAGGCGGTGAAAACGGGAAAGAGGAAGCAGATTTGTTGCTTTATACAAGTACGTACAAATGAGGGCGATATTAGCAAAAGAATATATTTAGATACATGTCACGAGATAAACATGAAGGTAGTTGTTTGTTGAACTTCTCGTTAGGCTAGAAAATGAGAGCTCGAGTACCATTTGATAATTAGCATAGTGTAATAAATTTGCCGGGATATTATTATTATTAATATTTTCTGATCATTTGTATCACATGTTGGTTACCAGTATGTAACAACGTTGCAATATTTGCTTCTATTAGAACTTCGGTGGTCAAGTTTGCACTTATGGTGGCGATGAATGCTCGCTAGTCAGAAGGGAAGGAGAATATTTGTTCAACCAATGGTACCTGTTGCAACCTTTTGTCATCGTTAGTCTTTAGAAAACGAGTAGGAATAGGAGATACAGTGAGTGAGTGTTTGAGTCAACAGTATGACGACGTCGAGGGTTACAAATTATCAAATTATTTTGAGCTGCTACGTATAATGAGTAGATGATACATTTATCGATTGGTTGATCGATTGATTGATTACCTAGGCATGATTCCAAGGGGATTAACAGGATGACGTCTTGTTCTAAGAATTCTGGTCAAGGTGTGCATGCAGTCACCAGTGCTGCCCTTAAATGCGGATTGACGACGCTGATCATTCAAGCTACTAAAAATCACAGTCTATTTGTAAGTGTTGTCATAAGCATTACTTTACAAGTTGTGTATATAATACGATACAACCAAGAGCTCAAGGAGCGATGGGCAGACGTAGTCACACCTTATCACTTCAAACCCCTCCCCCTCCCCCCTTTTTTATAGCCGGACATTTACCTGATAAAGGAAGGGAGAACTGGCACACGTATCCTCCTCGAAAAGGATGGGTAGTAGTAGAAATAAGTAACTAGTAATAGTAGTAGCAGTAGTTCTGAAGAAAACGATGATGTTAGAGAGTAGGTATGTGTATGACATATCTTAAAACAAAGATAAAGTACACCAAAATGATGATGAGAATATGATGATACATCACGATATCTGTATTATCCTCTATGACCTCTTACACCAGCTGCTCTTGTCTTGTCTTCTCATCTACCGAATAATGAAAAAGTGTTAGTAGTAACTGGGGAGGATTTCCAATGGATAATATCCGTAAGGACTACTTCGGAGCCAGTGAATTCCTCAACAATCTTAAAATACGTAATATCTATTATAGTAACAACAAACAATACACCGTAGATTGCACAAGAATCAAATCCTGATAGTCATGATAATCATGATGATGATTTGTTGTTATAGCTAGCTCAAACCACATTGATGAGAATGAGTTTAATTAATTTGATGTTTGAATTGGATATTTGATTCAAATTGGATGATTACATACGTTGGCAATTTGGTGGATGGTATATCAACCGACTTCCTCTGCCGCATAAACGCCATCTATGTTATTTTGTCTTGAATACATTGAAAACGTTTTCATAACAATGATTGTGTTCGAAATTATATTGATACCGAATAATATTGTAACTTATTTGTTGTTCCTTGCATAATCATCTGTCTGTCACTCTTGGGGTTTAATAATCTGTTTTTGTTACTTAATTACTATTCAAGACGGAAAAAGCTGTAATGTCTTAACCAACTTATTTAAACATGAATGATTTCTTAGGTATTTGTGCTTTTATTGTTGTCTTTAGGGAAAAATGAGTATGGCCCTTACCTCACTACAAATTGCGGCAACGTATAATCTTTCATGTTTTATTCGTTTTCCATCATCATCATAATCATCATCATTATCATCGTCATCATCATCGTTTAACAACTATGCGCTGGTGTGATAACAACCGTTGTCGTAGTTTTTCTACAAAATCCAGCCACGTCTTCGGTCTGTTTCAGATGATGGAGGGAAAGAGAACAAACAACTCTTCCTCGATATTAGATCGGATACCAACCTCAAGAATGCTTTTTACTCTCGTGGAGGACAATGTCGCAACGTTGAAAGCAGGTGATACCACCATCTTCATCTTCTTTATCATTTCTGATCACCATTCTGACATCCTGTTTGCTAAATAAATTTTATAAATTATCATTGTTATTATGGTTCATTTTAAAATCTAAAATATCCCCAACTACTACTATCTCTACAGGAAATCATCCTTGATCACTCTATACGATTCCGAAAATCCCTCATTAATCGATCATTACGGTACGGTGAAAACTCTAATAGTATTAGTAATAGCTATAATGTGAGTATCACATCTAGATGTCCTATCTTTGTTAAATTGATATATAGTTGTAAAGTAGTTGATAGAATCAACAACTCATAATTGGACGATTGATTGTTGTGATACTACAAGTACTGCTAATACTACTACAACCGATGCAAGTGTGTGGAATAGGGCAATAAACTCTATTTAATCATGATTAGCCAGCATTAACCAAACGTTCCTCTTCTTCATCTTCTTCCTCTATTCTAATATGCTCTCTTGCCTTCTTCAATATCTATCATCTTTATAACTTCCTTCTTGAATCGATTGTGCTTTTCACCTTGATCAGCATCAATGTACTCAGAGGTTGACCATTGCAGTGAGGAGGCATGTGAATCTCTCCATATGGTAATTAGTAAGAATGATGATAATGATGTCATGTTGCATGTGAGACGACAACAATTTATGCATGTCGTTGTAATAGTAGTAGCAGAAGCAGCAGCAAGAGCATCATCACCATGACCATCATCATCTTCCGTATTATCATCATATCAGATTAGTGGCACAAGTCAACAACAGAGCTATGTATCAGCCAAATGTCCGAACGGAGAGAGTCACTGCCCAGATGTTGTGCAGTTTGTTAACCTACACCCATTGTCAAGGACTGTGGACACCATTCAATCTTGCGCCATGCTATGTGCCTCAAATCCTCAAGACTGCGACTTCTTCGTATTCAGAGCTAATACTTCTAGATTCAACTGTGATATCGGTAAGGGCAATATCTTGCCAGCTACTCCCCACAAAACATACTGTATCGTGTCAAAGAGGAAGAATCTCAATGTAGAATGCCCAAAGGGATTTGAACTAAGGAAGGCTGACACGGTAATACTATAGTAAGTAAATATAGTAATGTGATGATGCTGATCATGGTAATGCTACTATTCACATGAGTACTACGTAACCACCGGTGTGAAAGACGAAATGCATAAATCACTTTCACATGATTAACTTTCATTGTAACATCAACTATTATAACATCATTCGAATGTGATTTCTCTGTTTGGAATGGAAGGTGTGCACTGAGATGGAGCTGCAAAAAGTGTTTGGTGCCGAAATGCACAAAGATAGGTAAGAAGAAATTCATAGATAATACATGCAGTGCTCTTGTGGATGTGAGATATCACCGAATTATTTGAGTGAGTTCCAACCAACCACCAGAATTATATTGCAAATTAATGACAGAATCGGCCCTGAGATATCCAGTTCGTACGGAGTTGAAGTAGGTCAATGTGGACAAGATTGTTCCAAAGACAAAAGCTGCTATGCATTTCAGTACCGTGCTCTTGATAAATGGTGTGTGAATCTCAAATACCCAAAGTCGGTGAGATCTCTGAAGAAGACACAAGTCAACGACATCAAAGTGGGAGGTCAAATCCAAGATGTGAATTGTCCTGGGTTGCAATACTGCATCAAGACAGCAGCAGCGGCGACCGAAACAACAGCTGCTGCAGTAACGGAACACTGAATACAAAATCTAATAGTAGCAAAATAAAAACACCCTCATAGTCTGTGATACATCAACTCTTGGCATAAATGCATTGCGGATATGTGCATTTTTTTTTATCATATCAGTCGTGACAAAATAATGAATAATAGACGAAATGGTATTGAGGGACACCGAACTAAAATAGTCATGGTATAGCGTAGGCACAACGCCAAAAGGAGGCAACTTCCCTTCATGGAAGGACCATCCAAAGAGTCTTGATCATTGCCAGAACTACGTTTGTAGTTCGCGGCCGACTCCTCCACCCAATTCATGTTTGCGCATGCGACTGTATAATTTTTGACATGGCAATGCTAGGCCATAAAAGTGACACAAGAACATCTAAAGATATCTTTGTTTGGATGTACAATGCTACATATCTAGATATGGATATATATTTTCTCTATGCTATGGGCTTTATGCTAGCATGCGGCCAACATAAACTATGATGTGTACATAATAGACACATCTAGACATGGAATCAGTTGGCTATGTAGCCAACTGAGTGCACAAAAGCATCATGTTTCACGCACATGTGATGCGCTGTGATGCGTGCTTGCTAGCTTGATGACCCACAACCTACAATTACTCTAGTACGTGCTAGACACGCAGCTAACGTACACATGAACAGCACAGTCTGTCTCGCCTGGAATTGCATGCGATGATGATGCAAAGTTAAGCTAGTTAAGCCGCTTAATGTTGTTTCTTGACCTTATTCGATCACTTGATCGAGATGCATGCATGCCAAGCTAGCATGCATTATATGCAAGTGCGCGCTGTTCAATACATGACATACGTGAACTCATTGGCAAAATAATTGTTGCCGATGCAACGTAACATTAGTCTATAGTAGTTCTAGCTAGCTAGAGTTCACATGAGCATGCGTGATGCAGACTCTACTAGTCTAGTCTAGTAGTACTGGTAGCACTAGAGCAGCATGCAAGCCAATGAGCGAGTGTCCATCGCATGTGGGCTTCAGCGCTGTTATTGATGTGCTGGATGCAACTATGCGGCTGGCATTATCTGGATTGTGGAGATCGCCGCAATTCTCACTTTTTAGTCGAAGGGTATTCGAGTCGTGGTTTAGTCGTACAGTGCATGTTGCAGAATGTATTAATTTGATAAAATTGAAGAACCAAATCTCAATAATTAGTCTTGTGCCTTTTTCTCAGGAATATGGGGAAATACAAGTCTGTAGGCGAGAAATGCTGCCATTGCTAACGACAAGAGAAATGCAATTGCTGCCGGGAAAATAGCCCTAGTGTCGACATAACGTTTTCCCATCATTCCAGTTACAGTTGCTGCTATTAAGAGAGATATGAAATTGAAAACGGTGTAGGACTCCTTTTTCTTGAACTTCTGTGAAACATGATTGTATAAATTAGTTTATTGCTGGTGATGGATTGTAATGGTTCAAGTTCCTCAGATTTGCAACTGTATTATACTCTACAGAAGATATCATCGAGATAGGTGGCGTACCTCCATTGACAAGGTTCCAAGCGCCATCATAGCAGCGCCACATCCTACACCGGCCATCAATGACATGTGACTTCCTTTCGACAAGAAGCCCATAAGGCCGCCTAGTGCCAGAATGAGTCCGTACGGGATTGTGAAGCAGAATGCATACTGACAATATTTTAAATTAAGATTATTAGTACATAATTTTATATTTTCTCAAATTCTCTTCTCCATCATCATCCCTTGTTTATAAGTGTGAAAAAGTCGATAGCAACCATGGAGTAGGAAGAGGAGGAGGAGGGAGTGTCCTTTCAATTTACACGAAAACTCCATGCCTTTCCATCGTACGACAATATTTTTAATTCTACATTGAAAAATATTGAATAAAAAGATCCAGGTTTTCTGTTTGGATAATAAAAGCCTTGCACTTTTTCATGCGTCGTGCTATATTGTATGTCGCAAGAAGAAAAAGGAATTCATTTAAAACTCAACAGTCCTGCTCGAATCAAGTCCAACAGCTCCCTCCTCCCTCCATGATTTTCACAGGAATGTGATTGATGATGATAATAATAATCGGACCGATTAACTCACGATTCTGTTCCACAATGAGTCTTTGAAGCGCTTGTAACCTTCCCTAGCTATTTACTCTTGCCGGATGCATCGCTCCCGGTCAAAGTTGTTGGCGCTAGGAAGCTGGGGCAGGGATGTAAGAATAAGAGTTGGCACCCCTCCTACTATATTGTTTGGAAGTGGTGCCTCATATTATGTCCTCCTGCTTCTGTTGAGCACTTGTGCTAGTGGTTGGATCTTGTTGTCATGGCCACCATCGCAATCATCATCACCACGAAAACTAGCCTGCAATGGAAGAGCGTCGATGCGACGAGGGAATAGTAGCAGAGACGCCTCGTCCTACGGTTTTACGAGGAATACTAAAAACTCATTCGTTTCCGAAAGAGTATCTTATTTGCGGAGAACATCAGGTGATGGAAATTGTTTGCTTGATAATCCAATTGAATGGCATAGGTCTAGCAATATTTATCTACAATTACTCTTTATCATCGTCTACTTTTTATTCGTCCCCGTTGGTTATCTCCGTCTTCTCTTCAACGATGTCATCACCAGTGCCATTATTATTTGGGATTATTTTTCTATATTTTATTGCATGATATTTTCCTCGTGTAGGTCTTGATGGAACGAAAATGATGGTCCCACTTTGGCAAATCAGCAGAAGGCATTTATACAACAACAACAGTAGCAGCAGCTGCAAGGACGACGAAGAAGGAAAAGGGTAGTAGTAGCATCATAACGAGATCATATGAAGAAATATTTCATCAATAGCAGCGGCTGCTATTTTTTTTGTACATGTCACAGCAAAAGTTGTTGTTCATTGTGGTACTAGTAGCTGTTACCACCGTAAGATGGTAATTTAGAACGGAAATGTTCTACTTCTACCACCACATTCATAATCATCATCTCATCATTATGATCATCAGCAGCAACAAGGAATAGAGTCATCTTGAACATACTACTAGTACTACTCTTTTGTTTGTTTTGACTCTTCTTCTTCTTCTTCTAATTAGAGACGCAGGGGGGTGTCGTAGCAACCACAACTGCTGGAACTCTGATTATCACCATCCACAGACATTAGGTAGTAATAGTAGTAGTAGTAGTAGTAGTAGTAGTAGTAGTAGTAGTACTAGTACTAGTACTACTAGTAGTAGGTTATGGAGCGCTGATTATCAGCATCACCCAGAGGCAGACGAAATTAGCTAGTAGTAGGAGGTCATGGTGTTGCTTACAACTTGTTGTCATCATCATCATCATCTAATGAACTGCTCGATGAGTCATTATATTATTAATAGCGAAGAAGAAGAAGAATCTTTCGTTATAGGACTTATGGAGAAGATGAATACGATGAGACGATGATGATAGATTTCACCATTGTCATCTTATTACTCTCCATTGTTCATATTTGCTGCTGCTGCTGCTGCTGCTGCTGCTGCTACTACTACTACTCTCCGCATAGGGTTGAGTGAGTATTTAGCTGGAGGTCCTCCCGTGATAGCAGCAAACCGACTTAAAGCGCTGCATAGAGACTTCATTGTACAAGAAATTCGAAGAAATGGTATATTCCCCTTGTATGTTCTTCTGAGCAATGTTCGCGTATCTGTTGCTAGTAGCATTTATTCCTACTACTACTACTAATACTACTAATACTACTACTAATACTAATACTACAAACAAACACTGCTTCTATTGATGACAATACTCTGTATTCTTCCTACTACTACTCTTCGAAGATAAATGAGCACCATCTGTTTGTTTTTTTGGTTTGTTTATTTGTTTGTTTCATGCAGGATCGATCGTGCCATTGGTGACAGCTGGCAGTGAAATTCGGCGTCATCTTCCAAGAGAATATATTGGACGCAGTAGTGCTGAGATTATGATGATGATGAACAACACCACCAGGTAACCACACTAACCTCAAGTAAAATAGTGATATAGAGGAATCGCCATTCATCATCATAAAATGTATGAAGTTTTTGATTCTTGATGGTGTGTATTGTTATTTGTTGTCATAATCATGATATCTTTCTTACATAATTACAATTATTAGGAGGAAATATATATATATATATATATATATATATACATTTATAAATATATTTGTTTATAAATGTGTGTGTGTGCTATGAAAATACCGATGATTCCACGTCTTAGGTCTGATGTGGGGAAAGTGAAGGATATTGTCGAAGGAGAAAGCAGAGGGGGGACAACAGGTGTTATGGAAAAGGTGGTGGGAAAAGCAGCACCTGATAAAACTGCCTCTTGGTCATCATTATTTTGGTTATTATTCACGGTGTCAAAGTACGGCATGTCCACATTTGAAATGGTAGTAACAAAGAAGATATCATCATCATTATGCCAAGAAATGCTAAGAGAGTTTGTTTGTGTTACACACACACACACACACACACACACACACACAGAGAGAGAGAGAGAGAGAGAGAGAGAGAGAGTGAAGTCGGAATGGTGATCAGGGCTATTATTTACATGGAGGAGCTTAACGACGGTTGAGTAAGATAGATGGCAGCACACATTCTAGTATTTGTTCTTCTGATATAAGTGTTGTTGTTGTTGTTGTTGTTGTTGAAGGTGAATCGTTTAGCTAATACACTTGGTGTCCATGAACATCACATTAAGTACTACTACTACTACTACTACCACTACTGCTACTACTACTACCGATTATCATCCTTTGTTTGTGTTGGATCATCTACTAATCACCCCCACCAACTCCTTCTTGATGATTCAAATGCCTAATTACACTACAACTTCTTCAACAATTTCTGTTTGATCACTTTGTGTAATTATTATTAATATTAATAAAAGGTATAACGGCATGAAGGATGCATACGCTATAACCGCTCAAGAAATTTCCATTCCATCTGATCAAATCAACGATATCAAAGACCTTTTCCGTGTAAAATTGAGGCAGGTCAGGAAATGATAGTTGATAATAGGAAAGATAATAACAAAATTATGATGACGATGATGATGATGATGATGATAATGATGATGATACTAATGACGATGATACTTGGTGTTTAATAACATATAGTAGTATTTTACTTGTTGGCTGACAGTTTGGATGTTTTTTCCCTCCTCCTCCTCCTCCTCCTCCTCCTCCTCCTCCTACCACTATTACTACTACTACTACTACTACTGCTGCTGCTGCTGCTACTACTGATAATTCTATGACAACGGACACAACTACGTTTGAGCGTGTAGGCAAGGATTGGTGATCTTCATCTATCTAGCAAACCATGCAAACTTGGTGAATAACTTTACCGCTGTCCTCAACATTATCATCACCTGTTTCTCAGAATCGTCAATTCCTAAAAACACATATGGTGTATTTATGTAATACGCATACTATTATTATTATTATTATTATTATTATTATTATATGTTTGATTTAGACGTCGAAGCGAAAAATTGGTAGGTAGTGTCGAGCAATAATTCATAGTTTGATGATTTAAACTCCTCCCCCCCCCCTTCCTCTTCCTCTCATGTCTTCTATTCTTTCGATTCTTATACCCACCCACAGGTTCTCATGGAGGAAATTGCTTTACAATTACACTAAAAAGTAGTAGTAGTAGTAGTAGTAGTAGTAGTAGGAATAAGAGATAGTCGCTCATAAAGATGATTCTGCAAATGTGTGATTGTAATATTTGTTTTATCATCGATTAAATATGTTGATGATATAATTCGTATTGGATGATGATGCATCAACTGCATTATCGTAAATGTGGCTTGTGTGGTGTTTGTCCTCTCTTATCACCATAGATGTCACGTGTGGGGTTCAATGGAATCAAGGAGGTAAGTTACATGCTCGTGTCGCTTTGTTCCCATCATTACCTTCTTATCATCATTTTTCTTATATTCTTTGGCATAGAATGGTCAAAATTTCATACGTATTAATATGATGATGATGATGATGATGATGATGATGATGATGGGATAAGAGATCATATTTCTCTCTGCATCATCACCACACGTGTTCTTCTGCCTGCCCTCTATTTTGTTAATTTTGTTCAACGAAGGACGACAAGATTGAGATAATTATTTTCCTTCTTTTTCCAAGGAATCTTTTTCGTAGTGTGTCAATGATCAATTGAGTGAATTATGCGTATGTTTCATTTGTCCTACTACTATCTTATTATGGTAGGAGAAGAAAGAATATCAAAAGCCATCAACTCATGGAAGAATGAAGGGTAATATGTAGTAGTAGTAGTAGTTGTTGTTGTAGGCACAACAAGAGGAGAATGGTGGTGTATGATATAATTGTGTATGATATGATGATGATGATGATGATGATGGCGACGACCAGGATTTGGTAGTGCTGCTGCAGGGGATAGATGATAGTAGTAGTAGTAGTAGTAGTAGTAGAGGAGGAGGAGGAGGAGGGGGAGGAGTTTATGATCATACTGCATTTACTTTGGTGCTATAAATAGTTGATGGAGAGCATGCTAGTTATGTTACTTCCTACGTGTCCTATATGATGTTGTTGTTACACTTTAATTATTAGATTTATCAACTATTACGGACAACAAAGATTTACAAACACGGGAATGGATCTTGTTGGAAGATATTATCTTTGGTAGTAGTAGTAGTAGTACGATACTACCTCATGATAATAAACCATAGCAATACAGAGAGGGAGGAGGAGGAGAAGCAGTAGATGTCCTTGTATGAACCGTATTACACAGGTGCTCAGCAAGCTGATGGTTCTTGTTCTCTTTATGTCAACCTCTTCTTTTCTTATCTCCTCTTTGCCCTCCACGTCTCTACATACAATTGATGCCTGTTTGTTTGTGTTGTTCTTTCTTCTTTCACGTAGTGGTGATTATCGAGCTGCATTATCAGCATTGCTTCTACCTTGCCTCAAAACCGGCAATGGTTTGAATAACCAAGGGGAGAGTGTAATCCAAAGCTTTATCGATGAACAAAAACGAGTCGGTAGCAGCAGTAGTAGTAGTAGCAGTGGTAGTAGGAGGAGAAGGACAAGATTCTCATCGGCCAACAATGACGATACTAAGAAAGAGGACTTTGAAAAATACGATGATGACATCGTTGAAGATGTAGGAGAAGACAAAGCTTTGCAACTTGGTAGGCAATTCGCTGAATACATGGTAGGTATTAATAATAATGTATCATCATCATCATCATCATCATTATCATCATTTTCATCGTGCATAGTAGTATTTCTCCCGTAGCATAATGCCGTTTTCTTAGCTTTATTATTGTACTTGATCTCCTTCTCAATCTAACACCTTTGTTGTTATTGTTGTTATTGTTCTTAACTCCTGGATTGGTGATGATCTCTTAATAATAGGTGTATCTAATGCAATCTGGAATGTTGATGGACAACGTACGAGTATTTGTTAGAATATTCATGATGATGATGATGATAATGAAACTAACTTAGAGCTATGATTTTCAATAATAAGTATACGTGGTTTTATATTGAAAGATGATGGATAAATCGAAGGAGCGACGTCGCACCATGGCATGGATGATGATAGATAACGTGCAAAAGGTAAAGGTGGTGGTGGTGGTGGTGGTTTAGAGATCTGTTCATTATTAGCGTATAATCGATCACTGTGATAGCAGTAGCCATAGGCAGCTGCCTGCTGTAGTGTCCTCCTCCTCGTCCACAGTTATATATATATATATATATATATATATATATATATATTAAATAGATTTGTTAGTATTGAGGCATTCGAAGATGGTGGATGATGCTGACTTACTTTGTGTATAAAATGATGATCATCATGATGATGAGCTGGGGGAAAGACTATCATTAGAGCTTGCTTCCTCACGATTAATGACAATTTGTCTGCTATGATTTTGTATGATCAGAATATGAACAAGATGGATATTACCAGGAAGCATACTACTTCTACTAGTAGATTTTTCAACAACGAATATGACGAGGATGAGTCATCCTCCTCCTCCTCCTCCTCCTACTCAAATGCTACTAATACCGCTACTCCAAGGAACCATCGAGGTCATCATCGTTTAATAGAAGCTATTTGCAGGTGGTGCTATACTATACCGTTATAATTATCATTATTATTATATTTATTATTTAATGCGTTGTTCATCTTGATCATAAATCACTATTATTGTCACCGCTATTTACTTTTCATCCTCCCCCTTCCCCCCCCCCCTCCTCCTCCTCCCCCCCCTCTTCCGTCTCCCCCCTAAGAGCATCGTTTCTTCAAATTCCATATCGACATCGTATGATGGCAATTAGTGCATATAATAGCAAGGTGGGTGGTGGTGGTGGAATAACACGAAGGACATACACAAAAGAGCAGCAAAATGTGCAATGAGATGTTCAGTGTACGAGTTGATGTACGAAAAAGTGGTAGTAGTAGTAGTAGTAGTAGTAATAGGTAGTAGTCGTCGCAGTAGCAGCAGGGAGGAGGAGCATAGTTATGAAATCATACACTATTTGTTGTTGTTGTTGTTGTTGTTGTTGTTGTTGTCATACATATCCCTATTCGCTGTTTCGCGCGCGTGTGTGTGTGTGAGAGAGAGAGAGAGAGAGAGAGAGTGCAAGGTTAGCAAACTTGAAATTGCATAGCTGACTCAACTTTCTCTTCTTGTTTCTTGTTTCTTCTTCTTTATCGTTGGAATTGATCGACGGAAAGTAGGTTTGGAATCACATCGCTTCAGAGAGAATACGCTTGTTTGGGGTAGCAGTAGCGAAGGGCGACCTGCTTTCCATTTGCAGCAACCGCAGCAATCCAACACCAAGTACTATGTCAACGAAACCAGTGTACTGCTACTCTGAAGAAGAAGTAGAAGAAGAACAAGTAGTAGTAGTAGCACGAATGCCACAAGGGTCAATCATCAAAGCCAACTCTGCTGATGATACTACAAGAAGCAGGAGAGAAGAAGAAGATATTGATGATGATGATGATGATATTCTCAAAGAGCAACGACAGTCATCCTCCTCCTCCTACTCAATTTTTGACATCGTGCTAACTCTAGCGGGAGAAGGCCAACAGTTTCCTCATAATGTTGTGGGAGATATACACAGAGAATTTCTTTCCAGAGACGGCACTATTGGTATGTGTTTATGTTTAAAAACAACATCCTAGAAAATAATGCTGTGATGCTGTTAACCTTATCATTTTGTGCATACCCGGGTACAACTTGATAATATACTTCTAGCAGCAAATCGTTATTTTACCACCACATCTCTATATCATATCTTCAATCACTATTATCATCCTCAAATAAGACGCTTGGCGTGTGGAAGGAAAGATGAGGAAACGATATCTCCGTACGGCACATTATAGAGCGGTAGTAGTAGTAGTAGTAGTAGTAGTAGAGGAAGAGAAGAAGATGTTGCTGTTGTTGTTACCGTGTTATTCGAGTAGTAACATATTGTACGATAGACTTTAAGATTTTGATGAGCCATTTTGTATTATTCACCTCTTTGATGTGATGTGGCGAGATGCATCATCATTTACATTACAATTCTGCCATTGATGATACTCTTACCTCATAGCTGTTTCGACGTCCTTCCAACGTTTCTTGGACTGCTAGTAAGGACGACGCTGAGTATAAGCCACAAAAGCAGCAGTATAGACGGCGGCAAAGATCGTCATTATCAACACCATCCCCACCACAATCATTAAGTTGTTGGTGCTCCGAGTTAGATAAGAGGGATCATCGTGGTACTGCTGCTACTACATGCAGCCATTCATCATCATCATGCATCAAGCTCAGATTTTCGCTTGGAAGTGGCGAGTTTGCAACTGTTGCTATGAGAGAGTTGTTCGCGATGAGCAAGTAATAGCTGCTGCTTGTTTGTTCATGATGTCACCATGCATGCTAGCATGTTCCTCTAAAAATCGGTGGTATAATTGTTCCATACGCGATAACGTTATCACAATCCTTTGCATATATTTCATTCCATATTTCACTACACCTGCTACCTGTAAGCTCGACTTATTGCGTGTAACAATGCTTGCCATGCATGTGTATTTCTCACCACGCATCAACTTCTAGTGAATGTCAATTTTCTGCAACATCGATGCCATGAGCTGCCCAAGTCGTTTGTACTTTATTGATACTATGTTTAGCCCGCATAACTGACCCCACTATTTTTTCGCGAATGCCTTTGTTGCGCAGGGCACCTGCTGTATTATCTAGCTATTGCTAGATTGCGGATTATGCGCTTATGCATCATCATTATGAGTTCATACAACGCTAGAACGGTTAGCAGTCTGCACTGCTTGCGTGCTGAAATTCACAGCGGATTTGCAGGGGTATCTACACGCGCCTACAGCTATGGCAAGATGTGCAAGCTCTTCAACAAACTACGATCGATGTTCTTTCTAGCCTGTTATATGATCCTATGAGGTAGCATAAATGTTCTATGCTCATACTATTTCATAGCCGCATCCGTGTGATATTATTATTCTTCCTGCTGTTGTCTTCTTTTTCTCCTAGATGCGTAGTAACGATTCCATCTATTAAATTTACCCCCTGCAAGTTTCCTTCCTCTTGATGTTCTTGCCGCCATTTCTCCCCCTCCTTCCTCTTTTCCTATTGCTGCTCTCACATCTACTCCTGCACTACCTCTCGTACCACCCCTGAAATGATGCACGTCAGATCTTCCAGTAAGATGATTTTGGCTTTTCCTTTGTCCGCCTCTGCCTTTGTAGTTATTATTGTTGTTCTTCCTTCTTCTGTACTTCTTTAGAGAATCTGCTTTTTGAATGTCCATACCATTAGCGATTTGGACGGCAGTTGGCCAGGTATCATCGAGAAGTAATGAGGTATGATCTTCTCTTCTACGTCGTCTACCCGTTGTACCTCCCACGATGGCCATCGTATCATCATCATCACTTCTTGCACATCTCAATACCCAGTCAGTTTTCTCTGTTGTTCATTCATGAATTGAGACAGCAGCAAGTAGAAAGCACCAAGGGATGGATTACATATTTAGATTAATTGACTATTTCTTAATATTATACACACAACCTGGTATTTGAGATGATATCATTTTGCTATCGTAGCCATCCCCGTTGTTGCTATTTTTATAGTTGTCTTGAGAGAGGAGTACATCTGCAAGTTGAAAAGCAGATCGAAGTGCTCCTGCAACCCCTTGACCTCCAAACATATCTCCACAAATAGCTAATCGGGCCACGGAATCATATGCAAAGGCAGGTTTGTCTTCTTTAATCTCTGTTTGGGATGAGCAGCCCTGCCAATGGAATGTTGGCACTACAAGACGATATTCATTGATGAGATTAGGTCTGTTGACTACTTTACCAAAAGCCTGTATGATCTTGTTACCCACCCCTCGCTTATCCCACCTTCATATCATACAGACAACAAAGCAGCAGTCACTTCTTATAATTGAGCTCTGCTGTGCCAAGCAACATAACAACTATGTATACATCATTTTAAAAATGGGATGTTGGCGTTGGATGTCGTCATCGTGCAATCATTACCCTCTTCCACCTTTTCCTTTTGCTGTACTTTCTTTTATCTTCATTGACCATTCAGGTGTGGCTATTAGCGTCCACGTACTATTTCCTCGTAGCGTCTTCAACCCTCTCTGTTTCTCATCACCTGTATTACCTCTAGCAGCGACGGCAAGCTCTGGAATTCCACATATACGGATAGAATCATGGTCATTGATTGGAGGGTGAAATGTTGCCACCACAGTCATAGCAGAGGCAGCAACAGAACCAGCAGCTGATCCTATGATCCTTTGAGACTCTGGTAGCCCTGCTTCCAACATTTGCTTTATAGAAGCTTTTCGGGCTGCTCTCGGTAGATAATCGAACGAGTATATGAGATAATCATAGGGGCCGTGTATTTTGCTGTCACAGTCGGTTACATACCTTGAACAATGGGAAGAAGAAGGAGTAGGGTAGGTAAAACAGGTGAGAATGGTGGTGAGAAAGGTGAATATAATAAACAGTATTGACAGGAAGAAATTCATTTTGGTGGGAAGTCAAATTAAAGCTCCAAGATATTGTAATTAGCTTTATGATCAACGAAACAAAGGAAACAGCGGTGGTAATTACCATCCATCTTCTCTTTTCTCTGATTTGCACAGCTGCTCATCTCTTACAGTAACGTGTCTATCCTTCTTCAGGGACGATATAAGCTTTTCGATAACGGAAAATAGTCCTCTTTTAGGGTAGTATCTTGATGATGACGAGGATGATGAGGATGATGATGACGATGGCGAGGAGGAGGTGGGGGAGGAGGAAGGAGGGGAGGGGGAGGGAGAACAGCCCAAATCGTCGTCATTAATTCTTCCGAATAATCCTGATTCAGAAGTATAACGTGAGATCCTAAATTTGTCGCTCTTGGACGGTGTTATGAGATTAAGATCGATCCAACGGTTGATTTCCTCCCTGTAGCACCAATCATTATTACATTCGAATAAATTAGAAACGAAGTTAAAGAAGACGTGTATTGTTGTAGGGAAATAATGTGTTAATTGCTTATCTCCAAGTACAAGGAGAAGCTATTGTTGAGGGGGAGATGACCCTTTGCTCTATGATATATTTTGTGAATGAATCTTAATTCTTGTATCTATGACGACCTGACTGCCTTCGAAGTGCTGTCCGGGATTACAAAAGTAGCTGGTGCATATTCACATAGAGGATGGGGTTTATGAATTGACCTAGCTGGGTCAAACATATGCCTGTAAAGATCAATCGTGTGGCATGTGGCCAGGAGGCGGGCTAGCGTAACCCCTGATACTGTACCACCACAAACAGCAACTTTCTGGGGAGGGGGGGGCATAGTGAGTTGTCTTAACTTATGTCGAACGGATTATATTCATTTATTACCGAATATATATCTAAATCTCATATTTGTAACTTTGAGAAAGCAATGTATGAATCTTGAATCTCTTTCTCCGTAATATGTACATATATCAGATATATTAGGTGTAAATATTGTTCTATTTATTTACCCTCACATGTGGCGGTCGACAAGGAACGTGGAGGACGACGACGACAACGACGAGAAGTCCATCGGCACCACAGATTTGATGAGAATGGATAATTGCTTAAGTCTGAGAGCTAATTTCCTTGTCGCTCATCGAAAAAACCCTCTATCTTTCCAAAATAGAACTTCCTCAAAACTCAGGTTGAAACCGAAGACGAGGTGCAAGGTAGGCCACAAGTTGAATTGCATGGTGCGTATCACCACCCTTGCACTAACCATTTCCTCGCTCTTGATACATCTCTTTCTTTCTTACGGAACCAAGGGAGCAATAATGTCTTCAATAGGAAGTAGTAAAAGGTCAGAATAGATGCTTGTCAGGACAATTATGCTGCAAATTTAGTGAGAACACCCCTCTAGGCCTGGGCCATCATCTCGCCGTCATCATCGAGTCTCAAGGCTGGCGAGGTCAGGAGTGCAGCACTCCCGGCATCAATCAAAATGGCGCGTAAAATCCAAAGGAATTTCTGGAGGAGGAGGAGGAGGAGGAGGAGGAGGAGGAGGAGGAGGAGGAGCGGGTACAAACATACCCATTAAAATCGCCACCAATTTCCTCATCCCTCTTTGAAAAATATGCACATTTTATTTTACATTTGTAGGAGGGAGTTCATCTTATTCTTCCTTCGATTCGGGCCCATCGGTTGCTGTGTTAGGATCTGGCATGGGCAGCCATCACCTGTACAAGAGAATTAGCTAAACTTCTAAAAGCATGCCCCAAAGCACGGGTATTGCTAAATCCTTGTACATCGTATATCCAAGTCTATGGGGCTCATTCTTACTGATTCTATTGATATTGAAAGTGACATGGTTCACATCACGTGGTAAACTAGCAACACAAATGGGTAAGAACCACATGGCGTTTCCGAAGCCAAATGTCCCTTACTACGACTATGGAGTGCAGTATATCCTAGCAACGGAGCCTTCTTTCTGCGAAGACATGAAAACTTACGAAAAATGGGGACTTTGTCAGCCGATCCAGCCGGGGAAGATAGGGGCAATCCACAGCAGACTAGGAATCGAAAAAGAAGGAAAAGATAATACCACCTTCGAATATAAATCATTTGATTTTTCGAACATAAAAGTCGGGGAAGTTTGGTCGTCGCAAAGGCAACAAGCCTATGTAGCGAATGGAGGTTTTGGTTATTTTCGGCCATCTCTAATCGAAAAAACAGCCTCGGAGTTAAAACACATGGGAGTGGAATGGGTTCCAGGATTTCCTAACCAAAATGCAAAGATTATCAACATAAATAGAAGAAAGGATGGAAAATGGAATCTTAAAGCGAAGGACGGAACTATCTTTGGTCCCTATGATGTAGTCATAGGTGGATTCTCCCAGCATTGTCTAACTGATCCCTTCCTCCTGAGTGGCAAGAAAGACGCCCAGCCTATGTTAGAGTGCCTTCGCAGAGTTGAATTTAACCAATTGGTTGTCATGCAGGTAGTAGGTCACATACTGCAGCACGATGTATGAGCAGACAACTAATGCATCGTGATTCAATATGTGTCCATACTTTTGAGGTGACATCATATTTTCACTTACAGGTAGAGTTTCCACGAAGTGTCAGGGCCTCTTTTACAATGGCCTTTATCAATCCAATAATACCTTCTTCGACTTCAGCAAGTTTTGAGGATATCATAAGTGAAGAAAGGAGAGGAGAGCTTGGGCAAAAATGCCATCTAACGTCATCATCATCATCATCATCATCATCGAAGATGAATACTACCCTTAGCTTCATATCTAACAACTCGCAGAAACCTCATCAAAATGGAAAGGTGCGGGTGGGGTTTTAGGACGTGAGCCGTAGAGATGGGAATTGCCATGTTGTTATTGATGATCGTCACACGTCGTAGCCTTTTGCGTTTAGTAGATATTACTGTCGATGTGAACGTCGGGAAGCACGTCAGAATATTCTTAAAAAAAAAAACATTTTTTTTACTGTTGACGGAAAGATTAAGCCATACCGTGCTCAAGATCCTGAGCTATGGACTTTAGTGAGCACAGCACATTTTGCTGAGACTCAATTTCACACCAATCCAAAGGTAGAATATAGACGAAAAGATGGCTATGGTCACTCATAAACATGCTCATGTGTGTTATTATCAAAACATCATAATTTTTTTGTGAACAAAGCACAAGTTCTGAGGTTGTGGCTACAATTTCATGATTGGTTAAGGGTTACCGTAAAATTGCTGAGAAACATATGCTGGCCGATTTCGCAAAAATACTTGGCAAAAGGTGTGAACCCTGTTTCGTCACCAATTCCATAGCAAGTTAAACTGCGATTTGCATTGAGAAAGACGACAAAGCGAGACTGAACACGGTTTTTGATGTATGTATCTTTCAGAGTAGAGGATCTAGGGCGTTACAAAATTAATCGCATTAATCATTGGGAAGATGCAGTGCCTGTCACAGTGCCAACTCCCCCAACGAAATCTAGCAGACAACAAAGCAGAAATAGTAATATGAAAGGATGCACGGGTAATAATAACGGTATGGTAGCTCACAGGGACCTTCATAACGATTCTCTTCTCCATCACGGTTGCTACGATCTTGCTTGCGGCTATCTATTCGACACCAATGCGATGTTAGCTTGGTGTGGGGACTTCTGTGTTGCACCAAGTAATGATTGGAGAGTGAGAAACATCAAATATATTGATCATAGGAAAGAATGCACTAAATATTTCTCTCCTTTCAAACATACATTAACGTTAGGTGTGGAAGGAGCCGCTCTCAGTGGTAGAAAAGCAGCGAATGCAGTTGTCAAAGAGCTTTCATCCAAGGCAAGAACCATGATGAGTGGGGAATATCAAAATGAGTATGTTGAGTATAATGTTTACGGAGATATTTATGACGATAAGATATCCTCTGTAATGGCAATGATGTGTTGAATAATCAGTTAATAGATTTCATGATTATGCAGATTAAATCCTTGGATTCGGAGACTTTCTCTCCTACCTCTTCACCAGCAGCATCAGTAGCAGCACCGTGTAGGCTGCCATCGAATAAATCTCTATGGCCAACTTACCAATCTATATGTTCCTCCTCATTTCCCCTTTCGGCTTCCTCATCTACTCCGACTTCAACAGCTGCGGAAGTGGTTACGACGATAGCTCACACAGATATCGGTAGCTTGTCAACAATATGAGTAATACAAAAGTTAGTTACTGAAAATCAGCTTAATGTGTAGTTGTGTACAAGATAGAAAATAATTTCAGTTTTTGCTGTATCACTGTTTCACTTTCTGTCATTATTCAAAATGCATTTAGGTTCGTTCCCACTTAAATGTTGCGGACTCATGGATCATTTTACGCACACAAATTTGGTGCCATCAGCTGTAGGGGGGTACAAGAAAAAAATTGCAAAATATGGAGCAGGAAGGCAAATGGGGAGGGTTCAAGAAAGTAGTAGGGGGTCGGCACGTAACACATATTCGAGGAACAGAAGCAAATCACGAGGACTTGGAAGAGGTGGGGGTGGACGGAGCTAAGTGATCGGCAAACGCTAGGCGTAAATTATTTATATGACATGGATACAAATTATAAGTGTTGTGTCGTAGCTAGGAGGCTAGATGATTATGATGATGTACAGCAGCACCTACATGCACATGTGATGTGTAAAGTGTTACGGCAGCAGGTGATCTCTCGGGTGATCAGTGCATCGTAGGCCACCATTGGGCACGGTCACATCTCGAGCAAACGTGTAATTCGCGCAGATTTTTGTTGATAACTTTTGATCTAGATTACTTTGCGCAACGCGTAGAAGCGGTGCGATCGAAGTATAGAAGCGGGAACACCCATAAAACAATGTGTGTGGGACGAGTTTTCGCGATTCTAGCGCATTCAGGATGTGCGCGTGCGAAACTGCAGGGTTTGAACGAGATCTTGTGGTGCGTGCATGCGCATATGCGATGCTAACCAGCCAAAAGCCTAGCTTACTAGATTGCGCCAGCATCGCATGCTCCAGCGCTAGCACGGCTCTAGGGCTTGCTAGCTAGACTGATGGCTCTAGCTAGCTAGAGCTGCACGTCACGTTATCCACTAGTCACATGTGCCACGTGCATGTGCATGCTAGCATGCGCGCGCTGTGGCATGCATGCAGATGCATCTATAGGTCACATAGATGAGACATACGACACACCATCAAATGTCCACTGCGTGGTCAGCAGTCAGCATGCTAGCATCGCTAAATCTGGAATGAATGAATTTAGAAATGTCCAGCCAGATGTCTAGCTATAGATGTGCCGCCCGAACCAATTTGGTCCAGACGCATGTGCACATCTCTAGATCTGCTGGATGCACACGTGTGCACACAGCGATCGATGCTGTCTCACAACGCTAGAACGTGCTAGCCATCGCTAGATCGCTACGAATGCCAGCTACACATTGACATCGCTAGTAGCTCGATCTGTGCTAGTGTTAGTTAGTTGTAGTTGCACGTTGCTGATGTCCACATGGCTCAGATGGACGCACATGACAAAGCTAGCTAGCTAGCTAGCTGGAAAGCCAGCAGCCACACATGCATGCATGTCGTGCACAGCTGATGCAATCGATCTAGCAATGCGCTGTGTGGCTCACAGTGGATCAAGCTTGGTAGCTTGGTGGCTCGCTAGCTTGTCTGGACTAGCTAGTGGACGCTACGAGCCATGCCATGCGCCACGCTGCATGTGGCATGTCTTGTCTGGACGCACACATGCATTGCAACATCATGTGTGTTGAAGCAGGCATCACGACTAGCAGCACTCACAACTGCATCAATCCCGGTAACGAGTGGGTTTTGAAAAAACTGTGCTTTGCGCGTGCGGCCTGCTAGCCTGGCGCGCTCAATCGTTGCAATTTGACACTGGAAGCACACTGGCTAGCAGCTGGAGCCTGTTTGTTGAGGTTCAAATTTGATTTTTTTTCGAATTTCAGCTTGAGCACCTCATTTTTCAACGCCTGCCAGCGGGCGAAAATTGAAAAATTCTTGCCACTTTTGAACACGCTAGCGCATTTGCATTTGCGTGCCACAAGTTTTGCAAGCTTGTAGCGCGTACCACTACGCGGGCACAAGTCACGTGCGACAACAAAGGGGTTGTCGCGGATATAGAATATAGATAACGTAGATATTAATACAGCATAGGCACGTGGGTTCCGGCGGGACTCATGGCAGCACACCGGAAGTGTGCTGCCCCACGTGCGGCGGCATTCGCGAAAGCTTCGCGAATGATTACGCAGTGCACGATTTAATAAAAATATAATCTTTAATAAAAATAAACACAACTCTTCAAAAGGAAGCAAACGTGCCTTTCCCCCCCCCTGCCTACTTGTGCACGTAGCGCCTCGGCCTGTGAACACCTTACGCGCAACAACCTTTGGCTTCCACACACGGGAAACGATTTGACTAACAATGTCACAGCAGCTAGAAGAACAGCAGGACTTTGGCTCGCAGGCCGTGCAAGGGCACGAGCAGAAACAGGAAAGGAAGGGCGATACGGACGCTAAGGAAGGAGGAGGAACACCTCCACAGGCACCGCCGGGACCAGCACCCGGGATTAAGAAAGCAGATGCAGCAGCAGAGGCACTGGAGAACTTCTACGAGGCGGACGACGAGGACGTGGCCGCCGAAAGCAAGAAGGTCGTAATGGCATTACGAGCCTTGCGACCCAGGGCGAGCAACTACGCCAAACTGAAAGTATCGATAGAATACAAGTATCAGACACATGATGTTTGGGCAGCTATCATGCAGGACATCATGGATTACGAAGCAGACTTACCTCCAGAGTGGGCAGCTTTGTTTAGGAACGACGGGGGTCTGGGCGCCTCGCGGGGGACGACCCAGAGCACCGTCAAGCAGCAGCAGCCGGTACAGCGGAACACCCAGTTCATGTCTGTTAAAACAGCACCGGTTATGATAACGAAATACAACGGGAAAAGAGGTGAGGCAAGGAGGTGGTGGAAGAACGCTAGGAGTATACTCTGCGACTTTACCCCTAACCCCACCGAAAACGACAAGCTCAAATGGCTAGCTATAATAAAGCAAGCCATGGACCTTTACGAGACAGGCAGGACCCGGATCAGGCAGCTAGAGAAAATACACACTACAGTTAGTGGGCTACGAGACGTTGAGGCGATAATGAAGGCTTTTGTAAATGAACAGGATGCTAACTCCCTACCCCAGGCTATTAGAAAATACAGAGCAATGATGCAGCATGAGAGAGAACCTGTTAGAGACTTTGCCACGCGCTTCCAGGATATGATCGACGAACTACATGATTTTAATTACAACACAGGTGATGATCAGGCAAGGTTTGAAGAGTTCAAGTTAAAGATAAAGGAATCCACTTACGTTACGGAGAAAGGCTACACCACGATGGAGGCAGCAGTGCAGGCTATATCCCTACGCGAGCAGGAGCAGGACCGCAAGTTTACCAGCCCTAAGGTACCTGGCATAGGAAACATTAACGCTATTAAGCCGCAGCGAGACTGGTACAAGGACAGGGAAGGTAACCGACGTTGCGGATACTGCTCACGTAAAGGGAAACACACCGCTAAAGACTGCAGAGACAGGAAAGAAGGACGACCCAGGATGACGATCAGGCAGCTCAACGAACACTACGAGAAGTTAAAGAGAAAGAAAGGCAGAGGACAAGGATATAACAACAGCAAATGGCAAGGCAGCAACAACGGGAAGAACAATAAATATAAGAACAAAAAGCAGAACAGTATCAATGCTATACAGCAGCAGATAAACGGAATATTAGATCACCTTAAGCAGGCGCCGACGAAGACAGCAGTACCAGCAACGCAGGACCAAGACAAACCCACGTGCCTATGCTGTATTAATATCTACGTTATCTATATTCTATATCCGCGACAACCCCTTTGTTGTCGCACGTGACTTGTGCCCGCGTAGTGGTACGCGCTACACCTCCCCCAAGTCACGTTGCTAGCAACGCAGGACCAAGACAAGCCCATGACCCTAGACGACATAAAGAACTTAGGAGTATGCAACATTAATGACGAAGACGCTAACAGGACTATCAAAGTTGCTATGACCAAGGTTAAAGTTAAAGACAGCTACGGAGACTACAAGAAACTACCTGCCCTTTGGGATAGTGGCAGCATGCCGAAGTCCTTCATAAGCCTAAGCACAGTAAGAAGGTTAGGACTATTGGATCAAGTGACTAAGAAAGAACGTAAATATGCTCAAGCAGACGGAAGCTCTTC